>WSUE01000066.1:0-142242 GCA_019633535.1 Tulasnella sp. JGI-2019a | reverse complement strand
ATGGTGACTTCCCCTCCGCGCATGTAGATACTTCAACATGTAGAAATGTTGGCTTTCCAAGGCGCGCAGGTAGAATGGACAAACATAACAAATGTTGACTTGGGGACTTGGCGCGCTTTGCAAGGATGAATGTAAACCAATGGGCATTTGCTTGGTGTGAAGTTGCATAGGGCAAATGTAGGCGATGAGGGCAAATACAATATGACAATATAGAATGACACTTTTGTATTCAATGATATCAAAGTTACCTACCAAATGACCTCCACACAATGGTCCCAGCATGCTCCAATGGCATAAAGAGCAGCCTCTGATCAAGACTGACATCAGAACCTCTATACAGCCTTTGAGTGAATGGGTCATACCAGCTCCTAAGCCAATGCCCTTGGAAGCCAGGGCTTAGATGAAACATGGGAGGCTCACTGGCAGGGGTCCTGCCAGTGATGGCCAGAAACCAGCATGTAGATGTTCTCTCAGGATTTCTGGTCTGGAACCTTCTTGCAGCCAATGAGTGTTCTGGTGGTGTATATAGGGGTTTGTGCTGCACCGGCTGAGGTATGAAGTCTTCCCACTGTGCTGCAGAATCATTTGCCTCTATAGAAGTCTGACACAGGGAGACTATGTTGCAATGTAGACATCATCACCACAGATCGACCATACAGCCACATTGTCTGCAGATGAGTCCAATATAGAGCATTCACAAATTAAAGACCCGTTTCATTGTCCTGATGCTTCTAATGCTCTCTTTGCAACACCTGATCATTCAATATCACCCTGTCTCTCTATCTTCATGCTTGAATCTCTTTGCCCTTGTTACATCTTTGTGTGTTGTCACAACATCAGCTTGATATGCTTCACCCATGGATTGATTGCACTGGGTGTGAAAGACGTACACGGATCTGGTGCCTTGATGCTTTTGCGCTTCGGTTGTAGAGTACTGACATTGTGGGTGTAGGATGGATAATCCAACCTCGGCACAAAGTCAAGGTCAGGTAAAGTGCCCCCGCGTGTTGTACTCTGTGAGTGACCCCTTGTGAAATGGACGGCTGGGCCTTCCATCGATGTTGTTAGCGGCACAGCCCGAGGCGACCGTTGATCCTCATCCTTTAACGGCCAGGTCGGCTCCGATTTGACAGACACACCAGAGATGGATACCGTTCCGGGTGGGAAGTGTTGACCTTGGGGCTCCGATTTGACGCTAGCCGGGAACGCGGACGATGTTGATGGAAACGGTGGTCGCCGTACGCTTTCCGGTTCCGAATTTGCTACCATGTCGGGTTGAGTGTTTCGCATTGTCGTCGGTTCGACCATCCATTGCGCCAGTTCCTCTTTAGTGGGCTTTGCTTCCGCTTTCTCGCCCACCATATTCACCGAGTCCACCTTGATTCGCACTCCCGGCTGACCAATTTCTCCCACAATCGACCCCGGTATCAAATGCTCCAGTTTTTCCGTCGCAGGCTTGATTCCTTCCTTAACGTTGGAAGTATACTCCTGCTTCATCTCAACATCCGTTTCCGGTTGATCTTTGTGCATCGTCATGGGTTCGACCATCAGCTGATTTAGTTGCTCCATTGTAGGCTTGGCTTCTCCTTTAATGCATGATGCGCCGTGAGATTCCACCCTGGGATCCGCGTCAGGTGGCGTGCTGTGCATCTCCGTGGGTGGGACCATCAAGTCCTTCAATTCGCGCTCTAATATTTCCCGCTTGGCCATTGACTTCTGCTCCGGCTTGTCGTCAAGCTGTAGCGCGGACGATAACGCCCATGAAGACTGTCCGCCTTCCTGCTCAGTATGGGGCTTGTGATGTTTCTCGTCCTTGTGTGGTGATGGGATCGCCACTGGCAGGGACCTTCCAAAACCCCTTCCTGGAATGGGGTGAGAAGGTAGACGAGGTCGTGGGTACGTGCCGAGGAAGTCAGCGTACGGCTCAGCTTTTGGATCAAGTTTTACTTCCGTCCACTCTGAAAATACAGGTGAATTAGGACAACCCCATCATAGGCTACGCGGAGAGATTACACTTACGTGCGGAACCGAGAGCTTGCTCTGACTGCATAGTAGCAATATATACAGTCGAACTCTGATTGAAACCTTCATGGCCTCCGAGCTTCTGAACAACGTGGCTGTTGGAAGCGTCGCAGAACCGAGTCCAAAGGTGCTCGCCGAGAAGATATCGTACTTTGTCCTCATCACGACCCTGGATATCAATGGGAAGGAAGATTTCCGTCCGTTGGGTATGGGCCCATAGGCGATCAGGAGCGTTGTCTAGCCCGTGCGCTTTGGCGTCTCCGACCATGCGGTGGATCCAATTTGATATGTCATTGAGAGGCTGCCCTCCTTTCGATAAGTTTGCACCAGGTCCCATACCTATGCACGGTTTATCATTGATTCATTGATAATCCAACTCCAAACGCTTGGATTACTAACCAACGACGCACCATAAGGGTTCTCGATGTACAAAAAGATGACGTCGGGATCCACTTGGGATTTCTCCTGCGCACGAGCGGTTTTGCTCTTCTTCTTTCCCATATCGAGGTCCAATGAGTACTAGAGTGTATAGTAGTACAGTGGGAGAAAAGGAGTATTCGTGAGTTATAGAATCCCGGCACTTCCCGTCCAACTTCGGCGACTTCGAACTCTAAAGTCCAACCCACCTCATCCAAGCGATGCCGAGGTCCCGGTGTGCACCTAAGAACTCGAGTACCAAACTACCCCATGAAGTCAACAATTTCATATCATATACGGTCCATTCTTTAATACGAGAGGCTAGCAACTCGATCATTGATCGCTTACTTGCAAACTCATGACGTCACTTTTAAAGATCTGGGGCAAGAGTACTAATTTCGGTTAGGTTCTTTCCAGTCGCATTGCTAGTTGAGGCAATAGAGAGACATTATGAAGTTAGACGATGCCCCTTAGCTAGAGGGTCAGTATAGTGCACAACCCTGGTGAAGTAGCCTTCGAATTCTGTCGTATCATGATCAAGTTATCTATACTGATGACAGTTCTAACAAGCAGAAATAATGGATACTGTCATTGAAGAAGCTATCCGGCTTGATCTCCAACGTAGCGTAACTTCTCCATCAGCCGGCGAAGCATTTGACGGCCCCGCCCCGCCACGATCCGTTACTTGCACTGCCCCAGTGCTTCACTACCGGGCAGATATATCTTCTGTGAGATGAGAAACTCCTGCACCTCGACCTTCTGACTCGACGAGCTCAAGAATACCCAAAACCATCGTAGGTGCCTCTCATTTCGTCATCTTGTCTGATCGGCCTCGTTTGACGGGTATCTCACCGCCAGCTTTCAGCCTTGGCTCAAGACAGCTCATTCTTCCCTACAAGCATCACAAAGGAGATGTTCGACGAGATGGTCCCAAAGGGTGAAAGGGCGATTACAGCTAATGGTTTCGACATCACAACGTACGGGATGGCGCCAGACAGCGCCACCGGAACCTTAGCGGGCTTTATCGAGAAGTTGAAAACTGAAGAATGGGATGAAGTGTTCATCGGCCATGGCGTGAAGACGGATCCAAGGATGACTGTTTGGTTTGAGGAGCTCATAAATGTCGTGCGAGAACATTCTCCAAAGTCGAAGTTCGTGTTTAACGAGACAGACCAAGATACGCTCGTTGCAATGAAGAGGGTCTTTCCTCCCTCTTCGTGAAGTGTAACAATAAGGTAACGTTATTCCGACCAATCCAAGGCTTAGGCTATTGCATTCGTCCCTCTGATTTAGTCAACGTAGGTTTATAGCCAGTGGGGTGTTGACCTTACTTGTGTGACGTACAAGTCCAATGAGGAGATTCTCCGATTATGTTGCAAAACATAATGTGTGACTACCAGTGGCCGCGCGCGCCCTGCGCACAATCAATCGCTCGGTCATACCTCAATATTCCCCTCTCGAAAATGGCACATACATACTGACTCTGTGACCAGAAATCAGACTGCAAATCTTCAAAGAATTGGATGCGAACAGTCAACGTAACCCAGATTTGTCCGTGATTCCAGCTACTGATTATAGACATGGCGGGATAGGTGTGTTTCGAAAAGGTCATCATAATTCCTCGAGGGGAGTCGGGGCGGCTGAATGAGGTCCCGTGATATCTCGGCATCTTGAAGAGTTCAGAACATTTGGCTGCATCCTCAATTTCTACCTATCTTCGCTTTTCCTCTCGTTGTGATGCCTCGTAAACATCAAGTAGAGGAGGAGGATGCGGCGACCCTCAAGCTTGGAAGTGGTAATACCTCGTCCATTCATCACCGTCACTATCTTCGTCCCCTCACCCCTTGATGTGCGTGTTAGAGTTCAACAACGCCGGTTGTCTCATGATCTCCGAGGTCAAGACGCTTTTAGAGTTCAGAGCAGAAAACTCTGGCAAGACTGCCTCTGAGACCGCGTGAGTTCAATACAAGGTTCTCCTTATGGCTTTCTTGCTGATGCTTCTGTGACAACCAATTCGGCCATCGATAGGGTGTTCAAGAACACGAAAGCGTATGTGGACACGTTCTCAAAGTTCAATGATGACACATCAAGAAGCGTTCGAGAGTAAGCCTTTTTCTCCCCTTCGTTTACTCAGAACTTGTTGGAGTCAATCACTAGGTTCGCTGATGAATGAATGATCACAATCCTGTAGAGCCTTGACGCGTCATATTGACCTTGGTCTGACCCAGTTTGAGATCGCTCAATTGGCAAACCTAATCCCCGCAACAGCTGAAGAGGCGAAGAATTGCATCCCAAGGTGAAGTGCAGAGCAGGATCTTCATTCATACCGTGCAACGTAGTCATACCATACTCAACGAACCGATCCTTCGTCTGCTTAGCTTGATATTAAAGCTGGACGATGATCAACTACAGGACATCCTCAATGAGATTCAAGCCATGTATAGGAGTCAGACGAGATAGGGAAATTTTTCTTCGCCCTAGGACCCATTCCATTTTGATGATCGATGACAATATCACCGTTGCCAAACTGGTTATCAAAACCAGGATTATGTCTGTATCTCCAGATTAAAGCTACTCCAACACGTCATCATCGAAGATTGCTACCTTGGGATTTCCGTCCTCTTTGATGACGCCACGGTACATCCCTGAGCAATTGAGGGCCATCGCGACTACGATAAGGGCATTTCTTTTAAGCAATCTGCCAGCGGTGCGAATGATCGAACTTTTATTACCTCTTCCTTGTTCATCCAGAGCTATCACACCTCCCATCCCGCCTTGCGCATAGAGATCTTGCACACCAGCTCTAGCGGCTTGGTCAACCGACTCCTGTTTGAACTTCATCCGATTCGCGATTGTGCATGCTGTCGCCCCGCGTAAGAAATACTGTTGGTATTGATGTGGAAGGGTCAATATCCAAGCTGTTAAAGGTTTGAGAGGGTGCTCTGCATTTTCCAAAGAAACTTACATCGCCATCTCCTGTTCCTGACACTCCGACAGCCCTTCGACCACTCACATCACCATCCACCGGCCACTCTTCGGCCCAAAACCCAGATCCAAACGTCGGAGTATCACCTTAGGAAAGGATCCAGCTCCGAGCGTGTTCGTCATAACTGCGAAGGTAAGGCTTACCGATTCGACCCACGAGTTTGTTCGTCTTGCCGCCGGTGCTCGTGACGGCCGCGATGCAGCCATTCCCATCCAAGGCAACAGCACCAACTGTTCCTGAAGGCATCAGGTCCAAACTCTCTTCAGAATCATCGCTTGAAGGGACATCTTGGAGTGGTAGACCTGGGGGTAGTGGTTCCTCAGGTAAACCCAGACCACGCCGGTGCTCCCGCCAACGCGCTTTCGTAAAGAAATAGCTTGGATCTACCAACGTCTCGCCCAACGCCTCGGCGAGGCATTCGACTGTCGAATCGGATAGGGTAGCATGTGGTGCTATGGTTGGCGAGAGGTATAACGCTCTCGCTGCCTTGCAAGGGTTCCGGAGCCGTCTTAGAAGAGTCAGCCCGATGCCTCGACGGGAAGTGGGAATCTCAGGGTGAGAGGCGGGAGGTTTGGACAGCATGATGGAGCACTCTAGCTCATTCTGTCTCGAGGGACGAGTACAACACGTCAAACTTATTGAGGTAGCTTGCGGTGGTTTCGGCAGCTCACCTTCCCCGCGACGTTAAAGATCGCGCCCTTTGCGCAATTAAACAATGGGCAGTCTGAAGAGTGGTGCTCGTTTCAGTTCTCATATCAAGGATACTTGAAGCTCGTTTTGGACTCTGGATTTAGGAAGTGTACCTTCCATGAATGCGACTGCAGCGACGCAAGCGTCCATCGCCTCTCCTCCAGATTTGAGGATATCATGACCTACCCTCAGAGATTCCTTGAGAGCTGTATGATATTTCTCTCGCTGCTCTGGAGTCGAACTATCAAGTTCCAAAGTGGTCAAAAAAAGACTTGGCCAGAGGTTGTGTTTCCGAATGGATTAGTCACCCAGACTTGGACATGGTTCCTATATAGACATGTGAGTTCATGGTACTCTCGATCGCGATCGATGAATGACATCATATATATTCACCAGCACCGCCATGGATCACGAGGACTGGTGTCGCTTGCTTGCCGTCAGTCATTGAGTGTTGTCGGCAAGATATCGGCAAATCTTCAGGGCTCTCGAACTGGTGATCAATTGAAGAGTGGGGCCAAAACACAGGGGCTGAACATGAGTGTGTCCATACTTGTTAGAATCTACGAAAATCTTTCCCTCTATCATGGCGTCCAGTCGACTAGTCGAGAAACAACTCACATTCTCATCATTCTCACATCTCCTCGACACGCGTGTCCTTCGTGCTCTGGCAGACTTAGGTTTCCCCCGTCCGACCTTAGTACAGAGCAAGACCATCCCCCTGGCACTTGAAGGACGAGATATCCTGGCTAGGGCTAGGACCGGTAGTGGCAAGACTGCGGCGTATTGCATTCCTATCGTCCAGAAGATTCTGACCTCTAAAGCCGTTAGTGAGCGGACCGAGATGACTGAGATGGAATACTGCAGGGCTGACAATTAAAGAATTTCTGACAGTCGTCTTCATCTAGCGGGGCGGATCGAGGCGTCCGCGCGCTCATTCTCGTACCTACGAGAGAACTCTCAGAGCAGGCAACATATCAGTTTCAAGCCTTGGCGCGGTATTGCGAGAAGGAGGTCACGATCCGGAATGTCGCAGGAGGAACCTCATCACAACTACAGCAGTTCGTTTCTACATTTTCTCCGCTCTACAATATATCCACTAAATCCACTTGATTTTGCTAGGGTACTGCTCGCGGATCAACCTGATGTCGTAGTTGGCACACCTGCCCGTATTCTACCTTTGCTCCAGTCTAAGGTATCTTCAATCCCCATATCTAGTAGTTCGCTGCAACAGAAGTTCGCTGATGTGTGCATAATCTAAATAGACAATATCGCTCGCCCGTCTTGAAACATTCGTCGTTGATGAGGCAGACTTGATCCTGTCGTATGGACATGACGATGACGTTCGAAGCATCCTCAGTGGATCCTACTTACCCAAAGTCTACCAGTCCCTACTTATGAGTGCTACGATGACCGAAGATGTCGCTGCCTTGAAAGGCCTTGTCCTCCGGAAACCTGTAGGTCATTCCTCCCACTCGTAGCATATATCATCGCTTCTCACGCTAGACCACTCGCTTTAGGCAATCCTCCGTCTTGAAGAGGAAGAGGACGATTCCATTCTCAGCCAATACTACACTCGGTAATGGGATTGAGGTCATGTTACCCCTTTACCTGATTTCAGAGCTCACGAAGAGCTGCCTCCCTTCAGGTGTTCAGAAACCGACAAATTTCTTCTCACCTACGTTATCCTCAAACTTAAACTCATCAAGGGCAAATGCATCCTATTCGTGAACACCGTCGACCGGTCATACCGTCTCAAGCTATTCTTGGAGCAGTTCTCGATCAAGTCTTGCGTCTTGAACTCTGAGCTACCTCTCAACTCCAGGCGAGTTTGACTGATTTTGCATCTCCCTTGGTTTGATTTATCCAGCGAATGCTAAATGTCCTTCCATTTGATTTGAATTTTCTTTTCAAAGGTACCATGTCGTGCAAGAATTTAATCGCGGTGTTTACGACTATATCATCGCTACAGACGAGAGCAGTGAGGTGCCAGAGGTAGATAGCACGACAGGTCAAGCTGCAGGATCTTCGCTATCGGTATCGACCGAAGATAAAGGTTCGGCCTTTGAACTAAAGTTGACACGACTGTCTCTAACACGTACTTTAATTCGCTCCCGCTAGCTTCTGGAGAGCAGGAAGCGCGAGAGGAGGCTGGCGCCTCTGCAGTCGTCCTTGAACTAACCATAGGCTCTTCAGACCTCAAAGGCAAGAAACGCCAACGAGAGCCCGAGGCTTCATCAGAGGAACCCTCTTCCCGCAAACAACATCAAAAGAAGCAGAAGAAGCAAAAAGGTGGAAAGAACCGAGACGTAGAATATGGTGTCTCTCGAGGCGTCGACTTTGTGGACGTCGCGTGTGTGATCAACTTTGACCTCCCGACCTCCTCTCGAGCTTACACCCACCGCACCGGTCGTACAGCGCGCGCTGGCCGAACTGGCATGGCCTTGTCCTACGTTGTGCCGTCAGATCAAGTTGGAAAAGGTGACGCTCTGAACTTCTCTCCGACATCCAACCTGGACGAAGCGGCGTTCGCTCAGATCGAGGGGGAACAAGTGGCCAGGGGGAGTAAAGTGCAAGAGTACAAGTTCGACATGAAGCAGGTCGAGGCGTTCAGGTACCGAATGGACGATGCGCTTCGGTCAGTCACGAAGAACGCCGTGAGGGAGGCGCGATTGAAGGAGTTGAAGACCGAACTACTCAACTCGTCGAAGCTCCAGGTGAGACCTTATCCCATTCATTGTGTCGTGGATACGAACCTTTCACTTACGGGGAATTTCCTAGGCTCATTTCGAAGACAATCCCCTTGATCTAGAGTATCTTCGGCACGACAAGCCTTTACATCCGACGCGGGTGCAAGCGCATATGAAGCATGTTCCCAATTACCTCCTTCCACGGATCGCGCAGGCTCCTGTCAACGACGATCCTGCAGGTGGTGTAGATGGTGGTGGCGACTGGGTCCCCTTCAGGAAGGCGGGACGTGGCCGAGGAAGAGGGAGAGGCGGACATAGTGGCGGAAGAGGTGGACACGGTGGGAAGAGGAAGAACGACCCACTGAGAAAGTTCGCCTGAGGATTCAATGGTGGCATCAAACTACCTACTGGCAGGAGAACGAAGTAACTCTCGGTATACCATATCCGTTAGATGAGTGTTTTAACCATTATGATGATGCACACGAATGAAATTGGACATTCAGAGAGCGAACGCTAGGGTGTATGCCGATGGGGAAGAAGGGAGAATTCATAGACCAAGGAACGCTGACAAACCACTTTGAGCTACAATTTTCTTCATGATGGTTGGCTGTTCCGCTGCAAGTAAAGACACGGAGGAAAATTAGGATAGTAGAATGATAGCAATCCAAACTGCTCAAACTCACGTTCACCAATGTTATCGTCCTTCACCTTCCTCTTGATGCTATCCATCACTTCGCTCACTGCAGATTTGCCCAGATCATCCCTCGCCTTCATAAGCGCCTCCACAAAAGCGATATTGGGCCCATGCTTCTTAGCGAATGGGTAGTATGACAAGAAGAGAAGACTCTGGGACGCGGTAAGGAGCGCCAGGATCATCTCGATTATGTCGAACTGGTCTTCCACCTCCTTCGCTGGTTTTAATGACGAGAATAAGGTGAAGACGTCGCTGATATCTTCCCGGATGCGATCTGCGGCTTGTGGCATACGCAGCTTAGACGCGCGGCGAAGGGCGTTGAGGTACGTTATTAGGAAGGTGTCGAGTAGATCCGCGACGAGGAGTTCGAGTAATGACGGGTTGAGGTACGCCCGGTGGTCGTTAGTGTGATCCCGCATCGTCTCCACGACTTGATCCATCACTCCATCGTACCACGTGGGGGTGAAGAACTGCTTGACTGCGGGTTTCAAATCATTGAAGATCGTGTCGATGAGCGTTTGAGTGCATTTCTTCGCCACGTCCAGGTAACCCTCGATCGCGTCGTTGAGCCGCTCCGCGATCATCATCTTGTACTTCCCCGAGACTCGGCTCTCCAACCGCTCAGAGAGCGATGCCGCGAAATCTGCGGACCGATACTGATCGTTGGCCACTGCGATGACATACTCAACTAGCCCTCCAGGTGCCTCGTCAGGCTTCTCAACGTGCTTCTTGTATTCTGACTCGACGGTCTTCATCCAAAGTTCTTGGTTGCTCCGCATCACCCGACCGCACTCAGCCACCACCTGCGCCAAGATCGAGCCCTGCTGACTTTCAATCGCCACAGCAATTTGCTGATTGATGATCTCGAACATGAGCACCGTTCCGTCGAGTCCGTATAGGTTGTCCGCATCTAACTCTGGTGGCCGATCGCGCGTGCAGAATGTCTGCACATCAGTCCTGACCGCGTTCTTCGTCCACTCGTCCAGTTTCCGCACGATGAGAGCCAGGTAGTCGTCGATCAGGCTCTGCTCTTTCCCTTCAAGCAATGCTGGTTGTAGTAACTCCGGATCCACCTCTAGGTCCTCCATGCTTTCCCTATACTCCTTCAACCATGCATGGAGTGTCAGAAGGAAAGAAGCTTCCGGTGCATCGTCTACGATACGCCGTAGAGTCTCGTCTAATGATTTGTGATACTGTTTGATGTATTGATTCCAAATGTTGTAGTCCGGAGGAAAGAGGGGTACGACGCCTGATTTTATCCGCACGAGGTCCTTCCACATCCACTTATTCAGAGACTCCAGGAAGGCTGTAGGATTTTGTTTGTCCTGTTCGTATGCATGTGCGAAAGCGTCCTTGACTGACTGCCTGATGTTTTCGAGTAGGGTAAAGCGGTAGTGCTTGATCTTCCGAGAATTTGCAAGGATGGACTTGAACTTGGAAGATGCGTCCAGACGACCCGCTTTCTTCACGACCTTGATGGCAATAGCCTAGAAAGCTGTGTGAGATGGAGAGTTGTATAGTTTGATAAACTTTGACTGAACCTTCTCGTCCTCACGACCTTCTACTTCCGCGATTTTAACTAATCGAACGATCACGGAGCCGTTTCCTGCCCTAACAAGCGGCAGTGTGTTCCTCGCCAACTCCCATATGTACTGATCGAAGAGCTCCAGCTCCTTTGTAAGCGGTTCCAGTAAGCGGGACAGAATATTCCGTGCATCTGCCGAGGCCGTTTTGGCTTGGTGAATGATCTGATTCCGAAAAGCTTCCAGACGATTTAGTTGGAAGTGAATGGCCAGTAGGTTTGGCGCTGGCCCCAAGATGTCTCGTCTATCATCATCTAATTGCTTTGAGACGACTGCGAGTCTCTGGTGGAGATCCGTGAGATTATGAACGATCTCTTCCGTTTGAGCGAAGTTCCGATGCACCATAGATACCTAGTATAACGTAGAGAGTGCAGTTCAGTCTCTATCAGCGAATACAAATAGATTGGCCGCCCTCCATGCTTACACGACTAATTTGGTCAAGCATCTTTACGTCCTTATTCGTATCCTGACAGGCCCGGTCGACCGCCGCCATCTCGTCTCGGATGGCTTGAACATTGGCTCGAGTACCAAATAGTTTTTTGAGGCCTTCGCGAGTAGAGTCCAGTTGATCCTTCACGCCGCTCTTGAGTTTGGCATCAATTGACGCCTTTTCCTTGGCTAATTTTTTCCGGAAGGCAGCGATCTTGAGGAGATCATCTGGAGACTGAAAGAATTCCGATAGCTCTCTTGACACGATTTGAGTCTCTGCAGGGGGCATGTAGTGATGGGCGAAGTGGTGGCAGCTTGGATGAGGGAGAGAACAATCGCAGACGCAGCAAGTTACAACAAAGACAAACCAAGAACGCACTGCACGCAGTGATTACGGTTCACGACAAAAGGCAGTGGAGTTGAAGGGAAACAAAATACCCTTAAGATATAAAGTACAATATAAGCCAAAGAACGAGCCAAAAAGCCACGTAAAATAGCTTTGAAAGTTACTGTCTACTTTTCAACCCCATTCTTTCTTATTCTGGAGCCGTACCGTGCGGACTTCATTGACCGCTCTTAGCCGGCAGTGAATGTGAACCTCTTTACATGGGATGGCGGGCCAGGGAATTTAGTGACGACCTAGTCGGTAGCGCCTTTTCCAAGCGCGAGGGCGTTATGAGCCTGAATGCGCAAGCTGGTGGGCTTATCGAACCCTTAATCTAAGGGCTGCAAAGATCTGGACAAAACAAGGTGGTGGTGATCAGTGACATGAATGTTATACAAAGATGTTGTCACTTGGGTATCCATCCGATTAGGGAGAGAAAGTTGGAGATTCGTGATGATTGAAGCGGAGATTTTATATTTTCGTCAGTGCTAGAAGCAATATAATCGTAGGTTAGTAACGTATGGGTGCTAGTTAGACTCTTTGGCGATACAAGGTATCCCGGAAAGCAAGGCATACACTTTAAAGGTCTCTACGTCCCCAGCCAACCGCCGTTCTTTCCTTTCTTCATTGCAAAATGCAAAGTTATCCCACAGCCGCAATGCTGTGCAGGAGGTCAGCATCTAGCGAAGGATATATCATCGTGTATAAATGGCGCATTTGGTAGATGTGATCGATCCAGTACCGTAGACTCTGAGCATTCACAAATGTGGGGTTTCGAGTGCCACCACTCGAATTCACAAATTAATCTCTAACGTGAAAGCGGGGAAAACAAAGCAGGAATGCAGGGCCTTGAATAGGTAGGGCGATGATACATATGTAAGTCCGCTGCCCTGGTCACCTGCGTGGACTTGCACTGCGCCTCCGCTGTTGCTGACCTCCGCCTCTTCGCTGTCCCTTTGGAGCGTTGGGTGGTGGTCGAACGAAAGCGAAATCACATTGAAGCTCTTGCTCTAGCAATTGAGTCCCCGATATGTTGTCGATTGCCTTTTTTGCTTCGTCGTATGTTTCGTACTCCACAAGAGCGTAGCCCTGTTCATATCAAGGGTTTAGCACTTGCAGGGGCGGTTTACCGGCGAACGTGCCATAAACGAAGGCTAGTTACCTTGACATAACCGGTTCGCCGGTCAAGATTGAGATGTAAATTCTTGATCTCGCCGAAGTCTGCAAATTTATCTTGGATGTCGTCTTCCGAGGCTTCTTCGTGAACGTTTGTAACAAGCACTATCCATCCCTCCACGGCTATGCGTATCCAAAAAGACGGGACCCGAGATGGCAATCAGTCAATAGATGGTGTATGTAAATAAGTAGTGGTTCAACTCACAACGTTGAGCTTGGCCTGTGTCCCCATCTTTCTGCTGGGGCTCCAGCCGCTCATATCTCTGCTCGTCCGCGTCCACTTCAGTGGCTGTAATAATTCCACCAGAGAGTCAGATGATAGAATGTGATACACGGAATTTGAATGTTGCTGCTTACTGCCGCCAGCCTTGAAACCTCTTCCCTTCCTCTTCACTGTCCCAGTCTCTAAGAAGCAGAATTGATTATAAATATACTATCTGCTGATCATTTAATTTGTAGCTTACCCTCCACAATGTCCATTTCTTCATCCATTATGAAAGTAATATCGTCAGTCTAGGTTGGAAGGGGATATAAGTATTTGTTGGATCACAAATGTTCACTTCTATTAATTTATGTCAAGTTGTCTCAGATTGACAACCGCCTCGCAGACAATCATGGGAAAACTATCACTGAACCATGGTATTTTACTAAACCCTGTTGAAAGCATCAACCTTGAAGCGTTTGCAACCAAACCTCCTTCTCGCTGAGGTGTACAACTTCAGGGATTGGTAGTTGTCGCTAACATTATAAGTGGTTCAAGGATTTGATTCTTCGAGATGCTCGAGTTGAGTTCAGCCTTCTTGATTCATGGGAAGAGAGATATTCTCGACATGCGGTCTTGAGCAGCCAGATCTTGGTGTCCCGCTTCGGGTGATCTTCGGAGAAATCAAACGTTTGATCGCGTGAGCACACACAGTGCATGTTCGTTCTCTGTGATATTCCGATGCTTTAACAGTTTGCCCTAAGTTAGATCAGCGATTCAATTGAACGCCCACTAGCGATCAATGACTTCTTTCTGTATGAAGCTGTTATGTATCGGACACGATATCGAAAGAGTCTATGCCAAACTCAAGCCTAGCTTAGATAATTTAACGGCTATGCAATGTTGCGCTATCCAGATTGATAAATACCTTCCCTTTTGGTGAATCAGATAAGATAAAGTGTCTTATAAAGGGACTAGTGATGGCCGCAGTGAATCGCTCAGAGGTGATGATATAAGAGGCTGATATAAGGAGTCCAAGACATATCTGCCATACCCTCGGATTGGGGGTTTCTTGCGATGAGCTGCTAGACTTACGCACCTCGTAGGAGGCGATCAGCTGGTGTAGTAAGATGTGAACAACGATAGAGTAGTAGAAAGGAGATGATAATTATGATTGCATGGATCGCAGTGCATGGTTGCGGTCCGGCGGATCTCGTCTGAGATTGAAATGCACCTTCCAATCTCCGACCCTCCGCCGGGAAATTCAAGCTCCGCACCATGGTACTGGCGCCATAAAGCGTCAAAAGGCTAGATTAATCCATAAACGCCGTATTATGAATCTATTGCCAGGGAATGTCTCGGCGACTCGCCTCGGGACCTGCGCTCTGGGGCCTGGATTTGGATTCACGACTCGGACCTCGACCGGAGACTTTCCCAAATCAGATCGAAGCCACCGGATGGATGTTCTCGATCGGCGTCCTCTTGTTTTGATCTTGTGGAGGTCTTCAAGCCAGGATCCATTCACCTGCTCACGACAGGCCTAGTGGTGCTCTGAGTCTGCTATCGTACCTGAAGGTGAGCTCTGAAACCTTACACACGTATCCTGTACTTTGGCCCTTAATGTCGTTCTAGGATCGGAGAGCTTTCGGCCAGACTCGGCCTATTGCAGCCGGCACGATCAACTACGCGCTGGTGTTGCTCCATCCGCGATGCACGGACCATTGTGACATCGACAGACTGCTTTAAACATTGATTATCGGCGCTTATTGTTATTTTTACCATGTCAGCTGATCGTATGGTTGAGTTCACTAGAGTCATCTATTTGCAATCCACTCTATCCGTCCTAATACTTAAGGCCGCCTTTAGCCACAAAGAAACTACATTCGCCAGTGCCACTCACTAGAAGCCTAGTTATCTGAGACTCCGCGGTCCGATCACTTGGCTTGCTTCGCCGAGGCTCCTATGATCTGATTCCGCCCCAAACCCCTAGTCCGCCGTAGTTTGGAGACTACACCTTTCGCTTTGGTCTTCGATGAGGCATGTTTCCCTCGCGTGATTAACATTTGGTTCCACCGCGGTCACCCCTAACGTCCGTCATCGCAATCGACTTTTGGCATTACAGCGAATTTTCAACTGAAAGAGAAAGCTCGATTGTGGAACATCATTTTACTTATCAATCGGTGCCATCTGTTCAGTGGCGGTTTTCGGATCATAAACGCCTCTACCGACAATCGTCGTAAATATACTGTTGTTGACAATGTTGTAAAGATATTGTCGTTGACAATGTCGACGCTTAAACCCAGCGCGGCCTGAGTACAATTCACACCAGGACCCAGCGCGTTGGGCCGTCACTCCTTGAGTAGATGCCTCAGCTCAGCTCGTGGGTTGAAAGGGTTGTAGCACTCGGCCAGAACACCTCGCGGATATGGTCCATGAATCTTCCTTACTGTACGCACGTTCATCACCCTGGCCTTCGGCTTCGGTATGTTCATGTTAAGGGAGATGGGAAAGAACACAGAAAAAACGCGTCTCCAAACATTCCCGGGCATCTCCAGATCTGAGCCCCTCCTCCATTGGGGTGGATTGCTCCAGGCCAACCAGAGCTTCTTGCGACCACGCCCATTTTGCGCTTGGTGTAACGCGGCGTCCCAAACATCTGTGTGAGTGACTCGCCTTGCCCCTCGATTTCCCTAGGTACGTCGAGTGACCACTATAACCCTTGATGGCCTTCGTTCGTATAAAGATGACGGACAAATGGATACCGTTGCATCAGATACTCAGGTCCGCAGATATCTTTTCTTGCTTTCACGGCCTTCCAACTCCCACGCGAGCTGACGGAACGGAACGTACTAGGCACTTTATCAACCGATCCATCACAACTCTCCCCGCTACATACAATGTCCGGCGATGCCACTAGTAATGGAGCTTCTATGATACCTCATCAATGCCGAGTTTGCACTGTGGAAACCACATATTGGTGCTCGCGCTGCCACAATGTCTGGTGAGTGGACTGTCCACCACCAGCGCGCTGATCCCGGCCCAGTACAAAGACCTAGTCATTCAATCTCCGCTTGTAAAATTACTAGGTACTGCTCCGTTGAGCACATGCGACAGGATTGGCCAGGACACCGTGAATACTGCCAGCCATATAATGCTGCCACCAACAGCTTCCCCTCGTCATCGTCGTCGCAGGGATCCCCCCAATACCCCTACACACCGTCAGTGAATAGCAGTCTCGGTCCCGTGTCACCCATATCTGTGACGTCTGCCTCAGGTGGAGGCTACTCACCAGAGAACCCGTCGTATGCACCAGGGCCGCCAGCTGGCGGTGGTGGTGGTGGTGGTGGTAACACCAGTCCTACCCAATCCACTAGATCGGCAGTATCACCAGTCCTCCCGTCGTCCCTCAACTCCACCACCACATCGTTCGACGCGGTCCTATTCCCTGTAAATGAAGACCGCCCGCGCATCGTTCGCGTACCGTGCCATGCCCAACCACAGGCAACTGGACCCACTATATGGACACCGCTGCCCCAAGAACAGCTCAATACGGAGGAGATCACTAGCATGATCATCACACACGGCATAGGTGGCTCTGCGCTGCGGTTCCCTCTCCATTTGTTCTACGGAACGAACTCGTTTGGGGATGGCTCTCCATTGAACCGGGTCATCCAACGAATGACAGCTGGAAAATCAACGTATCCATGGGCGGGTGAGTCCGGCTCCCTGCTTTATCCCTCACGACGATCCTGTCGATGCCTGGAACGGCCTGATCCTTAATTCATTCTTGGATCTGCTCGTTGACTCACAATTTTCTTCTTTGCTGTTATCAATAGGCAATCTCTTGGCTCTCAAGTTCTCTGGTAAGCCGTGGAATATATTGGCACGTGCGGTGTTAGACTTCGACTGACACACTTTACGACACAGGCTCGCGCAGACAAGGATACACAGATGCGACGTACAACGACGTTGCACCCCTTATCGCATCATTCCTGGAGAAACCCGCATCCTCGTGAATAGATGATTGATTCTGTGACTGGCGCGCAGATGTTGAGGGTTGTGCTTTGGTACTTTGTCATGAATTGGGAAACCTCCTTTCCTCCTATTCCATCTCATACTTATTTTACACTAATATGAGCGCTCCATCGGACAGAATCCTGTGACCTATGGAGTCCTCATCGCCTGTCATCCATGCGAACCATTTGGCCTCAAAGCCTATCTTGAGGGCATGCGGCAAGTTCACCCCTGCCCGAGAAGTTCAGGGAAGTGAATTTACCCGTTCAAGTAGTCATTTGCACAGCTATGTAGCATACGCAAAAGGTAGCCGAACACCCACGCTTGAGGTACCGTGGTTACAATTCAGCGTGTGCTCTGGCCTCATTCGCCATCTCCCATGCCACTGCTTCTTCTACTTGTTCTCTCGACTTCCCCAGCACGACGCTCTGAGGGTCGACGACTTGATCCGCAGGGCCATCATTAATAGGAAGGATTGACATGGTAGGCTCGCCCGAAGTTATGGTTGTGTGATGAGGATTGGCGCCCGATAGATTCCCTCTGTGAATGGCCTCTAGGCCACGCTGGTGCACGGCGCTGAGATCCGATCGGAAACGCAGGACCACGGTCTCTAGGTCTAGTTGAAGGTCGCGCATGGCTTCCGACAGGACGTTCTTTGGGGACGCGGGGTCGCTACCGCTGGCCAGGTTCGTCAACTTCGCTTGGAGATCTGTCGCAGCTATAAACAAGTGATGTCAACGAGGTCAAAGGCCACTAATCAATTCGGGTCGCGATCGAGGGCCCAAAGTGAGTTCGATCTTACCATCGAGTAGACCATGATAGCGCTGTGGAACGAATGCTAAAGTCAAACGAAGGGAGTTTTAAAGAAGTAATGATGCCACTGACCGCCCAATCTTGGATGGTGACGTCGTCGAGCCACGCATAACCCAGGCCCAAGTCACCCTGCGCCGTGGTACCCAGGTCGCGAACATCCATAACGAGTCTTTCAATCTTATTCAGGGGTGTAAGACATGTGGTTCCAATCAGTCGGAACGATAGAGCTGAACGTAGATATGAGGACCCTTCTGCTCACCTCGTCCAACTCCTTTCTCTGAGCATTTTCCAGCCAAGCGACCACCTGGCCAGTCATCACACTGGCCCCATCTTCGAACCTTTGCTTCACCTTACTCACGACATTCTCCAACAGGACGACCTTCTCTTCATGGGTCGTCCTGCCGTCTTCCGAGCCAGAGATGAGTTTTCTGACGAAGGCTTCCATATTCTTCAACGCTTTATCGGCGTCCCTTGTCATGGCATCCGCATGTTTAGCGTTGACCAGATCGGAACTTTCCTCTACCCTCAATCGACCAAGAATCTCGGGGAAAGCCTCAAGCCTGGCGTCGGACATCTCCTTCACCTGGCGTTCCCATTCGGCATGGCGCCTCAAAATTTCTGATCGTCTGTCGGCGGTCAGCTGCATGCGTTGGCGCTCCATCTCCTCGACGTCCACTGTCTCGACTAGTTCTGGGACGGCGGGCTCAGCTTCCGCCTGAGCGTCGCCGACGCCGAGTTCGTGAAGGAATGCCTCAAGGTCAACATCTTCCCCAGCGAAATCCTTATTAGAACCCGCAGCCTGCTCGGGCGGATCCGACGTAAGTGTGACTTCGCTGTCGACAAGCGACTCCAAGGGTGTAGGTGGAAGTGTGGGTGTCGGAGTGGGAGGCTCAGAAGCGATGGTTTCACTCGGACTAGAAAAATGAAAAAGCGCATGTTCCACACAAAAGAGCGGGGTTTCCAAAGAGGGAGTCCGAGAGAATCAAATAAATGCCTTAGTTCATGATGGTCGCGAGGCGCATAGATCGAAAAGGGGCACTAAGTTACGTACGTATCATGCGGTTTCTCAACAGTTTCGGCAGTTGGTGCCGTGACGTGCTCATCCGCGGCGGCCTTAGCCTCTCCCCCAACTTCATCTACCGTTTCCATCATCTTCGACACCTGAGGATCCACGTATGTCCGACGCAGGTCGACTAAAGGTTCCCAGGCGCGTTGATGTATTGCGCCCGGGACATCGGCGGCGTAACTCCACAAGACCGCAAGGACAGGTTCTGTCTGATGGGCAGCACGACGGATCGTGATCGCAGCCCGATAGAGATATGGTTCTAACATCCGGCCTGTAGCCCTACCCCAGACTTCCATCCGCTGGATAACTGGGATGATATGGTTGTTGTAGGTCGGAGTGATGTACTGTGAGACGTACGGGTCGAGGTGTGTGTTGTATTGTCGCTGCACCTGTTTCACATATGGCTGAGAATGTTTATGGAGCTCCCGCTCAGCGAGAGCGGAGTACATGAGGTAGTTGCGGTAGACATTTTGACTCCGCTGGTTGAGGAAGGAGTGGACTTGTCGCGAAACAGGCTTGGTGTGATGTATGACTGGGTCGACAACACGCGACACGCTCGGGTGGGCCAACAAATCGTTGAAGCGAGGTTCAAGGTACGGCTCGTAGATGTGGCGCTTCCATGCGCGCTCTGCGTCGGTCTTAGTCCGACAGAGAGCAAGATCATTCTTCTTGTCGTGGGGGCAAATGACAACGGTATACGTCACGAGGCCGACCATGATCGTGTAGCGTACAGAGGCCCATAGCCCTGATGACGCTGCCTTAGCACTAGACAATTTCTAAGGAATCAACGATCCAATGTCAGGAACCTAGGCCAAGCGAAACGTGGTCGCGTGCGTGTGTGCTAACCTTCTGTTGGGCGGTCGACTTCTTCGACTTCTTCGGATTCGGAGATGGAGGCCCAGCGACAACAAAAGTCCTCGAAGGAGTCCGCTTTAGCGGCGAGTTTCCCTGGTGTTCGGATAAGAGAAAAGAAGGACGGTCAACTTTTTGCTCGGTGGCGTTCGAATCCCCAGATAAGGGCCCTTCAAACGCAGGTGAAAAACCCGAAGACCGTTCACTCACGATTACTTTTGGGGGATCGACAAATTCACGTGC
The DNA here is from genome assembly GCA_019633535.1 of Tulasnella sp. JGI-2019a. Lineage (NCBI taxonomy): Eukaryota > Fungi > Basidiomycota > Agaricomycetes > Cantharellales > Tulasnellaceae > Tulasnella sp. JGI-2019a. Next base: position 121,983 of record WSUE01000066.1, on the reverse strand, counting down.
GATAACCTCTTTACTTTTGGCCCTAGAGATTGTGGGTGTACTGGTAGTGTCTTTCGCCGAAGGCCCATTCGAGGCTGACGCGCTAGTGCCATTCTTCTTCTTGCTACTCGGCGTCGGTGTAGATGGTGTGGAGCTGGTGCGAGACAAAGGCTCATTCCCCAAGGTTGCGGAAGCTTTTCGGGTGACGGGCATGATGCCTAGCGCTGGCTATCTAGGTATTTTGGGTGGGCTGGAACGCAGGCGAGTGGATGAGCGAACAGGTGACTGGGTGGTATGGGGTTTCGCTGAACGCTCGCCTCGAACGGAAGCTTTTATAGCGAATACGGTGGTGGCTTTGCTGTTAGCTGCTGGCAGTCGAAGGTGAGGTATGTAGGTTAGGTTAAGTCTAATAGTGGCGTCGTACCTCGGTCGTCATCACAATGTTCGGTTCCTGGCCTCGGCGTACTACACCAAACTGTCGCGCCCCGGTCAGTCGACATCGTGGGACCCCACTTTACATCTGGCAGGCATCTAGAACATATTGAGGCCGATAGTTGGTTTGATTTCTGCTCCTTGGAACCGCTGCTGTAGTTGAAAATCTGCCCCAGAACCATGTCCCATTACCCGATACGGCACTTGTGGATCGGCACCGCTTATGGTGTGACCATTGCTGGAAGTCATATACAAATCTACTCTACTGGGTGCGCACTTCTTTTTTCCACTTTTGGATGTTCAGCTAACACTCCTGGGAAGGACAGGGAAGGTTCTAACTAGCACATCGACTGGAGCAGGACCTGTTCGAGCAGCGGATAATGTCGCAGATTGCTCCAAAATCGTCACGACGGGAGATGACAAGCTTCTGAAAGTATGGCACCTAACAGGCGAGGAAGAGGATGTGCGCCTTCAACTTGAAAGCACACGGTGAGTCAAGCGAGAAAAACTTTCTTAACGAAGGCGTGCAAGCATTTACGAACAATCTATAGAGAAATACCGAAGAAGTCGTCAGAAATACATATATCTGCGGATGGGACGACGATCTTGGCTTCTGACAAGTTCGGAGACATTTCTGCATACCCGATGGAAGCGCCAGCCCCTCCAGAAGGCACTGTTACTTTGGCCGCGGCCCCGGAGCCCCCTAAGGTCGGCCGTGGCAGCGTGGAGGAGAAACCACGTCTAGGAACGCTCATTCTTGGTCATACCTCTGTTATCACGGCCTTCACTCTCACACCGTCCAACGAGTACATCATAACTGGCGATCGGGATGAACATATCCGCGTTAGCTGGTATCCTTTAGGATATAACATCGAAAGATACTGCCTAGGTCATAAAAAGTACGTAATCCTAAAGCAGACCAAATATCTGGGATGTGCGGCATATGCTGAACCTGCTGTTTACTTTACCTGTAGATATGTCTCGGCACTCCATATCCCTCTCTTTTCCGAGGATACCCTCATTTCTGGAGGTGGGGACCCCGAACTCTTCGTTTGGAATTGGACACTCGGTACGCTCCTGCACCAGATCCCGGTTATGGACATCGTGAGACCGACGGTTCGAGTCAAGGGAGGCCGTCAGTCGTACAAACGGCTACCTCGACGGCCAGACGGGCAGGGTCTGAGCAGGAAGTCTCGAAGTGCTAAGAAAACGAAAAAGGCAGCTCAAGCGGCGGCAGCTGGTTCCACTCCAAATGATGAGGACGATGATATGGACGCTGAAGAAGGCGATGACGAGGGCTCTCAGGCGAACGCAGCAGCGGACATCGAAATGGCCGAGGAAAGAACAGAGGGAGTCGGAAAGGAGGCTTCTACAAGTCAGCTCCTGTTACCACACAAGTTTGACCCTCAAGAAGAGTCTTTCGTCATTGGAAAGATCAATTCAATGTCAACCGGAGAAGCGGACTTGGTGCTGTTCACGGCAGTTGGGTAAACCCTCGTCCCCCTTTATCTGCCAAGCAAGCACTAATCTTTCAACCTCACCAAGGTCGTCGGCACTTTTTTATTTCTCTTTACCGTCTGATACTTCGGCCGCATTGCCGCCCATGGAAATACACGTAGTTGACCTCGGGTCGCCAGTTCTGGATTATGTGGTCTCCGCTTTTAATGGACGGCCAGTCATCTGGGTATCTACGGACAATACGTGGAGTAGCCGGTCAGATCAGGAGGGCGATGTGATTGTGGATGCACCAGGCTCCCCTATGGTCCGACTTGTGAAGTGGAGCGACGAGAAAGTGCGTAGCAGCTACACATATTGATCTAATGGATACTAATGTACGATCCCTCGTGAAAAGCTCATTGAAGTTGCTGCTGGGGACGCGCCGCCATTACTCTCTGGCATCAACACCGCGTCTATCAAAGGTGAGAGCCACACTGGGGCATAAAAACTACTTTGCGCTTAGGATCAAGGATCGCTCACTTGAACTCAACTCAAATCCTTAGCTTCTCCTACCGAAATTGCAGCGCTAGAGTTATACGCACCTCTGTCGATGCTTCCTAAAAGCAGACAAGAGGAAGCGGATGACGCCGGGGAAGAAACACCGATCGGCAACTCTGATATGCAGGAAGGTGAGGAAGGCTCTGCCCCAGCCAAGCCCCTCAATCGGAAAGCTATCAAAAAGATCGCGGGAAGAGCGAATACAAAGGTTAGGTTAGAGAAGGCGAAGGAGCAAGGGCTGGTTTTAGTACCTGGGGCATCATCTATAGCGCCTGTGGGTGGTGGTACTGTAGCTGAAAGTTCAAAGCGACCGAGGATCGATGGAGAGACGAATATGTAGCTTCAAGAATTATAATCAATGCATTGGGAACCGTTTCGTCAGTTATTACCTCAAGAACTCGATGTCGCGTGCAAAGCAAGCCCCACGTGTTCACACCCACCACGGACATTCCTCCCCGGACAAGCTCAGCCAGGGACAAGTCCTTTTTTTCGGCGCTAATGCCTTCAGCGCTTTCTGGCAAGTTCGAGCTTTCGGTGAGTGCGCCCGGCGTTGGCCGAAATGTTCGGCCGTGGAACGGTGGAAGGATCTAGAAAGTCGTCTTCCCTACAAATGTCCCCAAGCTCTCACCGGCCACAAGAGACTTGACTCTTGACTTCCCCTACGCCATCACACTACCACGTAGACTTCGCACTCTTCTATCTTGCCATACCACTCTCAAATAAATTAGTCACATATGATGTCCACGTTGTCCATGCCATTCACACCCGTACCCACGTTCTTCACACCCTCACCGAACGCTACTTCAACATTCACCTACTCAACTGCACAACCCGTCTCCAAAAGGAAACGATCTCCTGATGCCACCAATGACGAGACCACAGACTCTAGCTCTGAGGAAGAATCCTCCTGGCTGAGCTCATCACACGCACCCGCGACACCCCATGGAGTGGCCAGGACGAGCCCCTCTCGCGTACGGGACGGAAGACCTCTAAAGAGGATTAGACGCGATCCCGTTGGTTCCCAGGACGATAACCATATGGCGAGCTCGGGGCAGGCCGAGTTCAGAAATGCCGGGATGGAGACTGGTTTCGCCGAGTTAAGCCTTATGCCAGGATTGGAGGCTGTCACTGGCTGGTCGAGAGGTCAGACACAAGTGGAACCATCCGCGCTGCGGGTAGACGTCCACGACGTGAAGATGGCGTCAAGGAGCTGGTATGAGCCGGAGAAAGATCGTAAGTTATTTCCGTCCCCATTCATTAGGAACCTCCGATCTGACCATCACGTTCTCAAACCAGGTATTATTGTATTTGACTTAAATGACTCTGACGCTGAGTCGGAAGCTGGAGATAGTCACGAACCCCACACCTCGACGTCTGCAGGACCAGGACATTCTTCCGATCATAATACCACCTACAGCTACAAGGACAGCTCTGGGGCCTACTCTATCTCTCAGAAATATCTCGATCGGATCCCAACGTGGCCTCACCGTCGGCCTGAGGTGGCCTCACTCATAAATTCAGCGGCGAGCCCTGGAGCGCTGGTGCTATACAAGACGCCGGCCTTCGCCTCCCAAGATCCGATCATCCAGGATGACATGGAGGATGAAGACGACGAACTATTTGCCTCAATTGAGGAGGTGGACGATGATGAGGATACAGAGATGATGGAACTAGACGATTCGCCGTGACTAGCAGCGGGACTTTCTTCTAGTATTAAACGCCCATACAATATGCGTCATTACGCCAGCATTCGGAATCCCTCTTACTGTACATGTTTGAAACCTAAAGCTTTGCTTCACTTCTACAATTGGGACCCTGTCAACGGAGACCGCGCGTGATATAATAAAAGTCGACGCGAAATTTTGAATGATCTTTAGACAATTCACCCTCCTTGTCACCTCCGCTCCCTTAGAAGGCAGGGGATAAAGGCAAGGGACGACAAGCTCGTCTAATCTAGAGGGATGGTAGAGAGACTCTGACAAGGCATGTTGTGGGCAAAACCGTATTTCTCTCATATCCAAGAGATCATCGCGGTTTAATCACGACATGGTACAACTATCCAGGTGTATAATAACAATCTATAGAGCTCGTTACGATAGGAATAAAGAATATGTCCCGACTATGAAAGGAACTGGCGGCCGTTTATCACGCAGGAGGATGGTAAGACAGTGGGTCCCAATCGCTTTGGCGTACTTTAGAAGCAATCAGGACGCTGCATGCTCCGCGATCCGTTGTGCTATCCTACCTTGTCTACCTCCTTCACGTCCGTTGTACCGGTAAGAACGCGATAACCGAAATGAGATTCCTAAAGCACGCTTGAAGACGCTTGCTCAATAAATATGCCACCAGCATCCATTTCAGAACCAATCGAGGAACACCAAAATAAACCTGCAGACCACTTGTATACTCATGTTGACTTATATCACGACGTTGTGTTGATGGTCGACGGTCGACGGTGCGGAAAGGGCGCGGCATCCCGTTTTTGCCAGTCAACAGAGATATTGTGCTCCAAGCTTATCACCAGGCTCATGTCCATGCCCTCACATTACACTTCTGGATCTAAAATTTTGCGCTTACTTTACCACCCAAATTAGCCCCGTTGCTTATGGGACACATTTGATGCAGATTTACGACCCTGAATAATTGTACCACAACCGTATGCAATACATGGTTGGACAATGCTTACTGCGGTGCGAGTGGTTGTGTCATTCCGAGTTAAGATTCTTACTGCATCCACTTCTGCATTGGCACAGAGTATTCGCTATGATCAAAGAAACTTACTACTACGATATCTTAGATGTCAAAACCGACGTTGGATACTCAGACCTCAAGAAAGCGTACAGGGGGAAAGCGAATTACTTGGGCGCATTTATGCTTCGTGGACAGTATCTGATGATTTTGAAAGTATCATACAGATAAGAACAAGGCACCTGGCGCAGAAGAGCAATTCAAAGAGATCAACATGGCCCATCAGGTGTTATCGAACCCAGTGTGTCGTGTAAATACCGGCAAGAGTTGGGATCTATGCACAATTGATAGCGTTGCTTTGTCCACAGAAGAGTCGGGAGGTCTACGACAAGTATGTGAAGGGAATGGGGGATGCCAGAGGTGGCTTTGTAGAGGGGGGCCAATTTGCCCCTTCGCCATGGTGTTTGGCGGAGAGAGCTTCTATGATTCGGTGAGTATGATACATATACGGGTATTTTAGGAGTTCTAGTGACTGGTGATCAGGTTGGAGAACTGTCGAAGTTGAGAGAGATGAGCCAGATAGCAGAGGGTAATCCTGAAGCTATAGACCCTCCTCTTTTTCACATCCCTGATATATCGTACCCCCTTTAGCGATGTCAACCAAAGAGGAGAAACCTGCGACGGGTGAGGCAAAAGAGAAGGAAGGCAGGGGAGCGACTGGTCAACCCGAAGACGCACCCATATCTGCACCGGCTAGAGCGTCTTCCAAATCAGAAGCTCTAGACCTACACGAGAAACCTGGAGATATCGATCCAAGTAAAATATCTACGTATCGTCAAACATCACAAAGCGATACATCGCGCAAACCCGCCCCTCGGACAAGGACAAGAACGAGTAGGAAAGGGAACAGGAAGATGACCCCGGTCGAAGCACCTAAGGCCCTAGTTCGGCATGTAGCTCTTAATAAACAACCACTGAGAGATGATGACGCGGGCAGCGTGGCCGATCGGATTGCGGATTGCCCGCAACAGCTGCGAGTGGCTGTGCCGTCCTGAATTGAGATTCTAACTACATTTCGACATCACCACCATGGTCAAGGACACCTACTACTACGATATTTTAGATGTCAAAACTGACGTTGGAGACTCGGACCTCAAGAAAGCGTATCGGAAGAAAGCTATACAGGTGCCTTGAAACCCAAACGTTCTTGAGGCCATTGGCCCTTCGTGAGCCATCTCTAAAGCTCCACGCATTTTCAGTATCATCCAGATAAGAACAAGGCACCTGGCGCAGAAGAGCAATTCAAGGAGATCAGTCTTGCTTACCAGGTGTTGTCGGACCCAGTGCGTCGCATCCTGCAGAGTTGGTATCCATGCACGAGCTGATAGGGTTGCTTCGCCCGCAGAACAACCGCGCAGTTTACGACAAGAATGGAAAGGATATGGTGGAGAAGATGGGTGGCGCCGGAGAGCATGATCCAGCTGCTTTCTTCGCCATGATGTTTGGTGGAGAGAGATTCTATGATCTAGTGAGTACGACACCCGAGTCGTCTGCGCGTTCTGGTGACTCACGACTCCGATCCAACTCAGATTGGAGAACTGTCGATGTTGAAAGAGATGAGCCAAATGGCAGATGGTAATCTTGAAGCTATGCATTTCTTGCTCGTCCCTGACATATTGGGTTATTTCTAGTGATGGTAACCGAGGAGGAGAAAGCTGCGATGGAGAAGGCAAAAGAGAAGGAAGGTGAGGAAGCGACTGGGCAACCTGAAGACGCATCGGTATCGGCATCTGCACCTGCGGCTGGAATGACTTCCGACTCAGAGGCAGCAGATCTGAACGAGAAACTCAAACAAACCCACCTCGATGGAACTCCCGTACATCCTCAAGTACCGCATACCGATTCCCACATGGTACCTCACGACGGCAAGCCGGCTCCGTCATCTGGTGCTCAAACTCCGACAACGATGGACAGGAAGGGCAGGCAAAAGATGACCCCGGAACAGAGGAAGAAGATAGAAGAACTCGAGATCAAACGGAAAAAGGATATGCAGGAGCGGTAATTGAACACTTCTTCATGATATGACATCACTCAAACGAATGACACTGATGCGCTGTGCTCTCCGTGGTTAGGGTGGATATGCTTTCCAAGAAGCTGATCGATCGAATACGGCCATTCGTGGATGCCAAAAACCCGGGTGTGGCCACTGACCCTGAGACAGTGGCATATACTGAGAAGATTAAGCAGGAAGCGGACGATCTGAAGCTCGAGTCCTTCGGGGTTGAGGTACGATTGCATTGGGCCAAGGATTCCCCGATCAGCTTGCAAAGAGCATTCATTGATTTCACTATTGCGAAATTCAGCTCCTACACACCATCGGTAATATCTACATGATGAAAGCCACCTCGGCTCTCAAGTCGAGAAAGCTACTTGGTATCCCCGGCTTCTTTGCTCGTCTGAAGGAGAAGGGTGCGATGGTCAAGGACGCTTGGTCCGTCCTTAGTGTTGCGTGTGTAGCCCGTTGTCCATTCATACACGCCACATATGTAGCTGACACAACGTGATACGCAGTGTCGGGGTACAATCGATCATGGAAGACATGGCCAGGAGGCAGGAGAAGGGCGAAGAGATCCCGGAAGAGGAGCTTCGGGTAATGGAGGAGGATCTGACAGGCAAGGTATGGTTACATCATACTAGTATGATCTTGCTATTCCTCGATGTTGATGTGTGCATGGCCCCCGACGCATTAGATCCTGCTCGCCTCGTGGAGAGGGACGCGATTCGAAGTTTCTCAGGTGCTGCGTGAGGTCTGCGATAAAGTCCTACGGGACCCAGAGGCAACAGAGGATATTCTTATCAAACGCGCGAAAGTGAGTGGTTTTATGATTCCCTGAGCCCACCTACTGATATTCTTCTAACATGTGATCTACGTACATACAGGCAATAATGTTGACAGGCGCACTTTACAAGGCAGTGGTAGCCGACGAATCAGACGCAGAGAGACGAGAGTTGGAACGGTAAGTCTCATGAGACATCACAGCCAACGCCAATCCCATTTGACAATACGGAGATATCTTCTTACTGGGTCCCATAGGCTAGTAGCAAACGCAGCTGGCAAGCGTAAACCAACAAAGGGCAAGGGAGGCAGCCACTTCGTCGCTGGTGGACACGGATCTCCGCCGCCGCATCCTGTTGCTTCAGCCGCTGCTGCTGATTCTGCCACACCTCTCAAAGACCCATCGGCAGATATCCCCACAGGCTCCAAGGGGCATTGGTTCAAGAGAACTTAGACAGTAGACCGCTCGGTGACTCCGCGCATTAATCTCCACATTACCGTAATATATGCTGCCACCTTTGAAGCTTCATCTATGTGTTGACTGCACGCACGGCAACACGCCTATACATTCAATAACGCTTGGAAGGCCGAAAGAAAACCCGATAGCAAGGACAAACAAACAAGAAAAATGTACTGTGATCAGAGACATAGAGTTAGAAACGAGATTACCTTTGTTCTTCATACAAATTCAATCATAGAGATACCATAGTGCAACTAGGATCACGGTTGTGCCACTACTTGCGTTTCATCCGTAACGTCCAGTCTTGCCATCTCCCCTGACAGCGATCCGTTCACCAGTTCCCCGTGATCCAACGTAACTGACGATGACCTAGGGACTCCGACAGGAGTGGAAGCTCTACCCGCTTGCTTGCCATTCGGGATTTCTGTCTTCACCTGTGGAGGCTGATTGACATGAGGCCCATACCCATCACCGTTCATGTACATAGGATTTGGTAGGGTCACTCCATTCATGCCATTCTGGAGGTGCCCTGACGATCCGCCAGACATCAATAGGTTTAGTCGTCCACCTTCGCCCCAGGCCGTGTCCTGAGGTACCAGTGTCATCAGTGGGCGTTGAGCGGTGATGCCTTGTCCAGGTGAAGGTGCGCCAGGTAGCGGTGGGAAGTCTGTGGACTGAAGAATGGGGAAAGACGATGTTTGCGGGTGGGACTGAGATGAGTGGCTCCGAGAATGGGCAGGGTTGCTGTTATTTGAGGATGCCGACCGTGGATTGGCACGCGTAGAAGATTGGCTGGAGATAGATGCGCGAGAAGATGTTGCATGTAGTAGGCCCATGGGGCCCATTGACCAGTCGGGCCGGGATGGTAAGCTTGGGTGTTTGGATGATGTTGAGGTAAAGGTACGACTTGACGAGGCAGATGAAATGGAGGACTATGGGCACAACGTGTTGGTCGGCATGTGCTTCCCGAGCATTGGCGAGTTAATACTTACTGAGACCGACGCTGTTTCGTCCAAAGGGGTTCGGGTCCCACTTTCACCACCATTGCTCCCGCTCCCCATGCTTCCAGCTACGCTCCCGCTCCCTCTCCTGGCGCCTAGGCTTCGGCCTAGACTCATCCTTCCCGACATCCCAATGACATCACCGACGAGCCCGGGGTCGGGCGAGCTTAGGTTGCTCATGGATCCAGCTCTCCCGTTAGGTGAGACTGGCGACATTCCTCCCAGAACACCAGATCCCCACATCCGATCACCAATACCAAGTGCCGACATCGCCGAAGTAGACGAAATCGACGAGTTTCGGCTCCGAGTACTGGGTCCCACTGGTCCCAATGTCATTGGTGTTGCGATGGTGGTCGTCTTACCGAAATCGCGGACGCCATTCCGGTTGCTGCTGCTGCGCGACGGTGTCAGGCCCAGTTTGACGGGTGACGAGGAAGGGGAAATACTCGCACTGGGAGTAAAGCTAGGAGGGGGCATGCCGCGGCTATTAGCCCCAGCGCGCTGTTGCTGCTGCCCGATGCCCTGCGTTCCGTTCCGCCCCTGCCCCTGCATGTCCTTCCTGCCGTTGTTATTGAGCATGTTGCCACTAGTATTGTTTGGATTCCAAAGTTGTCGTTGAGAGGAGGGCCCTTGAGGGGGACTAAAGGTGTAACTCTGCGCATGGGGCGGAGGTGGAGGTCGCATCTGCTGTTGCGGTGGATATGGTTGTTGCTGCGCGTTGGGATTGAAATATGGGGCTGGAGACAATGAACCATGGGAGGGGACGAAACTTGGTGCGTTGGCATGGATTTGCTGTGGATGGGGTTGATTGGACTGGTGCGGCGCGTCGTTCGGTTGGCGAGCTGGCTGGTGCTGCCGCTGATGTGGAAGAGGTGCAGGGGCCCACAGCGGAGGAGGCTGCTGTTGCATGGGGATAGCATACATAGCATATCCGTTTTGACCCATTGGACTGTCCATTCCAGAAGCGGGAGGGTGGTATCCGCCTGATGGATCACCCCATGACTGTGGAGGAGGATAGTAGGGATACGAGATCATGGGTATCACACCCATCTGCATAGGAGGTTGGCCTGGGTACGCGGCGTAAGGCCCCATTACTTGCTGCTGAGGTCCTGCCATATGCATCCCGTTGACACTGGCCGGATAAGGAGGATAATGGCCAGCTGCATATGGGCCGAGAGGGTAAGATGACGTGTAGTGACCGTGCGTCTGATCGAAAACCGGTTGATGCGGATACGGCTGCTGATCATGGCCTGATTGAACTGGTGCGCCTCGCTCAACATTAGTATTTCCAGCTTCGTTACTCACGGAAGGGTCGTATAAGCTGGGATAGTAGACCGCGGGAGCAGAAAGATCTGTTGCGCTGGATTGGAGATCTATGCTGCCATTCGGACCATTGGCGTAGGGTTGTGATACCGACCCGGTAGCATCGCCCGCACTTCCTCGTTCCTCCTCCTCAGCCGCTAGCTCTCGATGTAAATCCCTGACTTCTCTCTCCCTCTCTCGATCCTCGCGTAACCGGGCAGCTTCCCTCTCTTTCTCAGGGAAGTCAGAGAATATCCTTCGTTTCGCCTCTTGATATGCAGCCTCCCGCTCCTCTATGGTCTTCCGAGGTGTTGTAGTGCCAGGTACGCTTCGAGCCTTATGAGGTAACAGGCCGAGCTCTTTAAGAATGGCTGCATCTGGATCATCGGTGTCAACCCCATCTGGCGGAAGGGGAGGTGTTTCGGTGGCGGACGCCACTGAAGCTGTCGTGAACGAAAAGGTGGGCTCAATTTGTGGAGAATCTGAATGTACGATTGCCGGAGTGGATGAACTAGTGGTTATCGTGCGATTTTTGGTCCTCTGATCAGGAGTCGTTCTGCGCATGATCTTGAACGTCGGTTGTGAGCTTGTAGACTCTGCAGGTACAAGCTCAGATATACGCCGCGGGGGACTAAAAGATATACATGAGTTCATAAGGCGACACGTTGGGGATGTCACTTACATGCGGCTCTCCAAATTTACGATCACGATTATGGCCTTAGTCGCTTGCTCGGCCTCTGGGGTTAGTTTATAATATGCCGAACATCGGTGAACGAGAAGGCGCTGATAAGAGCTTGTGGGTTGAAACGAAGTCCTTGGGTTAGGTTTCCCCGCTCTATTCAAATTCCGGTGAACGCGATATGTTTAGTGCGAAGGCTGTGAACTGATTCATGAAACTCATTCGACGCACCCGCGTTCATTGATCAAGCTCTCCATCGCATCCGCAAGCTTGAGCACAAATAGCCGCTCTTTCGGGGATCTCAGAGCCTCTAAGATTGCTGGGTCTATCTCAGAGTCGCCGCCGCTGCTTGGGCCAGCGCCTAGTGTTGATTGATTAAAAGGGCCGGGGAGAGATGGGGACTGAGTCCCAGATCGTCCTGTGACGTTTGGTGCGGGTGAGTTAGTTGGTGGTCGATCTGTGGCGTGGGGTGATGGGGCATGAGCGGCTCTTTCTCCCTCTGGCTCTGTGCGGCCAGTCAGGATCACAGTCTCTGATCCGTTAAAAGGTATAGATGGTTCGTTCATCATGACAGGTGACTCCAGTACTGTCTCCATATGAGACATCGTCGAGGCTGTCATTGTAGTCTTAGGTTGCTCGCGTGCGGGTCAACCTACTTGCGTCAGTTGATACTGAAACTATGTAGAACCTTCCTGGAAGCTTACCAAGTCAGCAGAGCTGATGAATAGAGTTCCTAAAGTATGCAGGAGTCTCTGAGTTGCAGCGGTTCTCAAGGGGCAGAAGGGTATGGAAAGTGACACGGAGGGGCCAATGGTGGAACCGGAACAGTCGATTCCTGTCGAGGGTTTTCGGTAACTTGACTACAATTCGGCACTACGCAATGGCCATGAGTTTTCCAGGGGTAGCAGGGCAGCGGCCGGGCAATGAAGGCTCCGGGGAGAGTATTCAGAAGGTTGGCGAAATAGTACAGACGCGGTGCTCTGCAAGCCTGAACATATCCCACACACGACTGACAAAGCACCCGTCGCCCCATTCATCAGATTGTCTGCGATGACTTGTTGCAAGCAGTACTGTCTCATGGTGCGATCGCCGACTTTGGCCTAGAGATGCAGCGATCCGTCGTCAACCCCACTTTCTTTAGCTGTGCCAGCACCCAACTCAACTGACGACCTTGCGCTTGATGCACTAGTTGCCTCTACCTCTGGGCTTTCTTCATCTTGGAATGTCTCCTTTTCGAGGATATCCGTCCGACATACCATGCTGGTGCTTACTAGCAGGGCCCGCCATAACACCCATTTGAACATCACTTTGTACCTGGATGGCGCATGACGAGTGGCAACACCGCCTGAAGCTTTACTGTACTCATCCTGCTCATTGTTTCCGAGGGATTTCTGCCCTGCTTCATGACCGGTTTTTGCGAATTAGGATGCACCGCCACACTGCGGGCTGCTCATCCCGCAATTCCCGCCATCCCCAGGATCATCCCCTCGTAGGCAGTAACCTCGAAAGGATAACACTGACGCAAATCTTAAGAATAACTTTCGAGTTTCCCTCCCGGCTTATAACACAGAGGGAACCACTTAAAGCGTTTGTCACCGTCTAATGTTTTGCTCCAACCTTTACTTGCGGAATGGAACAATACAAGTTTAACGGACGGCCACAGGGCGCATGTGGACATGAATGTCATACGTGGCCTGGCGCTAGTAAAATAAATAAGTGTGCCACGTGGATCAGTGTCGAGGCGGAGTGAGATCTGACTGGCCATTCACGGCGGGCTTTCACATCCCAATCTGTATCCCCCACCAGAAGCTTCGCTCTCTCCATCGATCTTTCCCTCCGCGGCTCTGACGAAAGCCTTTTGTCCCTAGTCGGAGCCGTATCATCGACCTTCGCGGCTTTGATGGGCTCAGCGGCGTTAACTTTGGAACGTGATACAAGTATGGAGGTCTCAGAGTCGCTCTATGCTGGATAATGAGTGGAATATGAATGTTCCAGGTTGCCACAGGATCTAGCGTCTTGATTTCCGTGGCGTTATATGGATTCACTCAGTACATAAAGAAACCTTTGTGGTTCAGACGATGAAACTCTTTCGCGAATATGAAAGCCCCAAAGGAGTGGATAACATAATCTCCGTGGGCTGCTCAAGGTTGAAGTGAAGAAGGTCTGGCGTACTGCGTCGACCGCTTGATTTCCATGCCTAACGTATCGCTCTGTGCAGACGATTAAGATTTCATTTGTAACTATGAGATGGACTGGGAAACAGGCTTATCTATGTTGAGAAGAAGCTACGATCATGGATAGTCAGTGTAAAAGAAGTTGGAATTGAATGGCTTGACGTTCGCGACGGTGCAAAGCGCGGGTCATGACAATATATGTTATGATTCTGCTTGCGTGGCATACACGTCGATATGCAACAATAACCATTTCCAGGTACCTCACAACAAGCCGGACATGGGTAGAGACTGCCGTTTGAGACGAAGGGCTCGGCTGGAGGTGGATTTGTGGGAGACAGCATGCCGAGTGGACCGAGTAGTGCGGTAGGAGATTCCAAGTGTCCATTGACTGACAATACCTCTGGTAATAAATCTCCAGATGCGAAGGTTAATCGAAGCCGGCCAATCGCAGAGCGGAACGCAAAAGATATGGGTGTCCACACAAATATAAGTTTTATGTTGTTCTGTCCCTGGGCCAATATAACCATCCAATCATCCCATTCAACATCCGCACAGAGCATCCCGACACATGAGGGAAATGGTAAGCATCCTCGCCTCGACTTTTCAATTGCGCGACTCTGGTTAATTACACGCAGTGGCTAATCTTCATATGTGATGGCACCAACGATTGTTCATTACTGACCTTACCATAACGCTCTCTTTAGAGGATGCTCGTCCCTTACCCAGTAGGTCAGTAACTTGGGCGATGGAAAGACCATACACAGAGACTACAAACGCTGCGATGTGTGATTTGATCACGTGTGTTTGAAATCGAACTCGTGGTCCTCCCTCTTCCTCCACTACACCTAGATATATTTTAATCACCAAATGTCTGAAGACTTGCTTACACGGTCGCAAGCGCAATCTAGGTCTTCCACGAGCTTGAATACCTCATTCAACTGTATGCTCGAAGAAGAACGGGATACCTTATCACCTTTGCCAGGCGCCCCTGATAACGCACCTCCTGTGACCATTCCGGTGCCACCGTATAAGGAGTACGCCGCATCACAACATTCACGGAAGAGCGAGACACGTCGCACTACAGGAGCATCCAGCTCACGTACACCCACCCTGCCTCCTTACACCTCATCGCTCCCTACCAACGCGACCACGACCGCCTGGCCAAGGAGCAAAATGGCCATCAGTAAATTTGTACTCTATGAGAATAAAAGGCGATTCTACATTGTGTCGTCGGATAGCACGGATACCTTTCATCGCCTGTTGAGGATCGATCGGACGAGCCAGAGCGAGTTGGATGTGGTGGAAGATGACATGGTCTACAGCTCGAAGCAGATGGAAGAGGTGCTCAAGATGCTTGAGGAGGGAAATCGGGGTAGCGGTGGTCTGACCAAGTCGCAGCCGTTTTTTGGCATCGTTGGTATGTGGTTCAAGTCACGCAGACCAGGATTTAACTCAAGGGATGTTCCGCAGGCTTTATTCGCTTCACTGCTGGATGGTACATGATCATCATTACGAAAAAGTCTCCTGTTGCCCTTATCGGTGGTCATTATGTCTACCACGTCGAAGATACGTCGATGTATTCAGTGACCAACAATCAAAAGGTTGAGAACCCAACTGAGGAGCAAAGGTAAGGGCATCCGATTATATTCGAGTATCTGCCAAGTTCCGCTCATCTCATACTCTCGCAATAGGCTGATGACAGCGTTCCGTCAAGTCGATATGTCTCGAAATTTCTTTTTCAGTTACACATATGACCTCACGTCTACACTTCAACACAACCTCACCTGCGCGGATCGGACGTCGGACGCTTGGTGCTATAACGATCGTTATGCGTGGAATCATCATATGATCGAGTGCGCGTTTTCGAATCGAAGTGGAGAGGGTGGTGAGACAGCGCGCACCAAGAGTCATTGGGTATTGCCGCTCGTCTATGGCCACATTGACCAAGCCAGTACGTGGGGGCTTTTCGCTTATCATACGGGCAATACGTTGATTAGAGATTGTCTTCAGAGCTATCTGTCCTCGGGAGAATGATATATGTGACTGTCATCGCACGCAGGTCTCGTCACTTCGCTGGTGCCAGGTATTTGAAGCGCGGAGTCAATGAAGAGGTACTGTGCGCAGTCAAATCAACGTTCTCTACTGATAAACGTCATTTAGGGAAATGTTGCAAACGAGGTCGAGACTGAACAGATCGTCCATGAAGCGGACACTACACCGTTTTACCGACCTGCTCCCCGCACATCCGAAACACGGTCGGGTCGCAGCCCTTCACCGAACTACACCAGCTATGTTCAGGTGCTATATCGTCTCCTTTCTGCGTAAGAGGTATGCTGATGGCCTTGCAAGTACCGTGGTAGTATACCAGTGTTCTGGGCTCAAGACACCACTCAGACCCACGTCAAGCCCCCGATCGAGAGTGAGTGCACTTCATACGATAACTTACGAAATTATCCTGAATTCTTGCGCAGTCACGGTTGTCGATCCATTTTATACTGCAGCGGCACGGCACTTCGACAACTTGCTCGCTCGGTACGGATCCCCCATCTATATTCTCAATCTCATCAAGGTGAGCTATCTATTTATTCCACTTGTGGTGGGTTCTGCGACGCTAGCTAACGGATATCCGCAAAAGGCTAAAGAACCTCAGCCTCGCGAAACAAAGCTCCTCCGCGAATATACCGAATGCATTAACTACCTTAATCAGTTCCTCCCTGACGACAAGAAAATGATATACCGTGCGTGGGACATGTCACAAGCTTATAAAGAGTGAGTCTGGTCATCGAGAATTTAGGACAGATGATCTTGAGCAACAAACCTTTCTCCAGGAAGAAACGGGACGTCATTGGGTATCTGGAAGACACGGCCGAGGAATCTTTAGAGATGACCAAGTTCTTTCACTCTGGCCCGGAACCCATTTCTCACAAGCCGAGGACGTAGGTCGTTCTAAGCTCAATGGTCCTTTTGATACCGGTTCGAATTTTGCTTGTGCATAGTGACCGACCATATCGCTCAACCATCCTGCTGCAGAACGGCATCTGCAGAACGAACTGCGTAGACTGCCTCGACCGTACCAACGCCGCGCAATTCGTGTTCGGGAAACGGGCATTCGGTCATCAATTATACGCGCTCGGAATCGTCGACTCGCCGAATCTGGCTTTCGACTCTGACGCCGTGAACATGTTGACTCAGATGTATCACGACCATGGGGATACGATCGCTTTACAGTACACCGGCAGCGCATTAGTCAATCGTGTGGAAACATATCGTCGGATGCCGCACTGGAACAGTCACTCGAGGGATATGATTGAAAATATAAGGCGGTTCTATGCGAACTCGATGCTAGGTAAGCAACTTTCTATCGCTGCAGATACTTGGAACACTGACTCCGTCGTGTGAATGCTTGGTGCAGATGCTGACAAGCAGACTGCGATCAACGTCTTCTTGGGTATCAAGACTGACGCTCCTGTCATACAATCGAAGTCTTCGTCACGCCCAATCGCTCCTAGAGCTCCGACACACCGAAAGAGATTGGTCCAACACCGAGCGTACCAAGCGTGGTACGATCCAAAACATCTAGAACCGCTCTTTCCGGTTGACGAGTGTACATCGGCACTGTGTGACATGGTCTTTCGTAATGGGGATTATTGGAACGAGTACTACAAGCCGAAGATGTTCACGAGTCTGGGCAAGCACTTTACTTTCCAGATGACGAGCACATTGAGGCTTCCGGGGTGAGTGATGAATTTCTAGACACCTGTCGCGCTCACAGAAACTGAGCACCGTGACTCTAAACAGGAAAACAACGCATGAGGTCGATGCAAGTCCGTTCGTGCCACGGATTGGCGCAGGAAACGTACACCCAAGGTGCGATACTCCGTTCCCGGGGTGTATCTACGCTTCGGGAGTAAGGATGTTAACAATTGAGCGTCATTATAGAATCATCGACGGTGTTAGGCGGTGGATGGGCTCATCCGCACGAGGAGTTGGAAACAAGGTCGGCAAGGCACATCTCGCCTCCGCAGGGACGAATAAGCATGGCCACCGGACGAAAGGCCAGAGCCTGACATTAGATGCCAATATCGCTGCTATGTCCGCAGAGCAGCTAGCCATCGAGACTGTGGTCGCGCGATTGATGAGCCCGACCGTTAGCGAAGAGGAGGAAGCGGAGTATCAATGGTGTGTGTCTCCCAGCTTCGACTTGATGTATCCTTGATATGATAGGAGGGTAGCTGATCTATATTATCCGGCTTTCAAGGTATATCGAGCAGTATCAAGGCCTATTGACCTCGGCCTCACGTGCTGAGGATGAAGATCTGGAAGTCTACAGGAGCGTCATCCGGGCGGCCACCAATGGAGGGGATGAGGATCCTTCGAACTCCGCTTCGGCGGCGGACCAGTACGATGAGAAAGTGTATGAGTCGTACGTGGAAAGCGTGTGGGATATCACGAGAGAGACGGCCAGTGGCACTGGCGGTGGCCTGAAGAGGACCTCAACAAGTCGCTCGAATATCACCCTTGCAGGCGAGCGGGGTATGAATCTCGTTCAGGCCAATATTGCAGCCAATGGTTTGTTTGGGGGATGGGCTCCACCTGGAGGGCAGCTGCCGCCAAAATTCAATTATGAGAAGTGGTTTGCCGGAACGACGCGGAAGGTGACTGGAGATTACTCTTTCTCATTGCAATACTAAAATAATGTGCGATGAATATGCGTGAAAATGGATACCTCTTGAAATGTCACGCCGATCTAAAATTCCATCAGTCCATGGTAATGGTTGTACTTGCAAATGTTAATATGTGACAATCATGACCGGGCAACGGTTTGATGTACAACCAGCCACCTTCGGCGGAGCTCTGGACATCAGCTAGATATCTTGGATTGAACGTGTCTTCACCCTCATCCACGCAATGACAGCGAAACAGGACCGGATCAATTATCGAGAATCGAGAGAAGCTCGTGCATAGAACGGTCAACCACTCTCAGCAGAGCTTGTGATAGCAACCTTGCTCATACCCCCCGCCCTAGAAGCCTGTAGCCCCGGTAGCATCTTGACCAGCCTCGCCCATTGTAGACCGCTACGTGGGCTGTGACCGTCGTATGAAACCTTGAATTCTTCTGCCCCTGATAGTCCGGCGATGAACCAAGCCGCAGCTATAGGATCAGTTGAGATGGGAGAGGCGCCTAGGTGTAGCTCTTGCAGGCACTTGTGTACACCCATATGATCGTTCTCAGGTACCGGATCGCGAGCGTCGACCTCAAGGGAAAGATGTTCTAGGTATGGCCAAAAGGTAATGGCAACGGAAAGTGCTTGGAGGGATAGGGTGGGCGTTTCATCGGAGTGGGTCGTGACCATGAAGTGTTTAAGCTTGGGTAGGTTGGAGGCGATTGTCTCGAAATCTCCATCATTTATTGCCAACTCACCTCTGGTGTCCAGGCTCAGTGTTATGAGGGATGCGCAGCGCAGGATGGGGGCGATGACCTCGATTGTCAGCGGTTCGTCGTCTACCCGACCGTACATTGTGAGGCTTTCTAGCTGCCGATGTTCTCCAGCGAGTCTGATCATGGCTGCCATGCTTTCAATTTCTCCATCAAGATCCTCACCGAGCTCGAGTTCCCTCAACTGTGATCCAGCTGCAGCCAAGTTATGAAGGAATGCAATCGTGCCCGGGGTCGATGGCCACTTAATAAGCAGCTTCTGGAGTTCGGGGAACGGTGCGACGGTCGAGGGGAGCCACTCGCTTGGGAATGTGACGATGCAATCGAGCCAGAGCTCTCTCACTTCGGGAAGTTCTGCCATTTTAAGGAGAATTGCAGTGACGTCGGATTGATCGTTGCTGCTGACGTGAACAATCTGAAGGCTGTTGAGTTGTCCAATGGCTCGAGTGGCGACATCTATTGATCCCGGGCCAATCCCTTGGCCCCCCAAGCTGATATCGAGGAGGTTTGGACACAGTTCACCCATCCGAGTGAAGAAATCTGATACAGTGACTGGATCATGCCTTTCCCCTCCCACCGTATCTCCTTTCGTCTCCAGGAAGAGATTTAATCCTTCAATAGCGGGGCTCATCCAGATCAACGAATACTCGATTCGCACTTCTCTGAGCCAAAGTCGCCGGACGTTTGGTAGGAGGGGACCGGAATTAGGGTTCGTACGGGACAACTCGGATACCAGCGTAGCGTCGAGCGGGTGATTGAAAAGGGAAGCGTCTCTGACTCTACGTGCCAGGCTGTGGAATCGAGACCAACTGTATGGCGTCAAAGGCCCAGTGAAGAACTGCACCAAATGGTGTTCAGTATCAGTAAAGGGGTGATCATCTCGACAAGCAGTTTGTCTTACGAATTTCCTTCCCCGTTTCTCTAACGGAGATAAGACATTCAAGAGGTCCTGCAGGTACATGCGCTCGGACCATAAAGCGTCCATAGCAGGGTTGTACCATGCCTGACAGACCATACTGGCGGATCGGAGGGTTCCTTTGAGTTGGCTCAAATGGGAGAAAACATTGGGAAGAACGTCTTCCAAAAGAGTTACCGAGTGCTGATGAGGTTCAGAGGGCAACATTACAGCCATGAAGCCAGTGATGAGACAAGCTCCTGGTCGCGCGGTTCAACATCGACGCTAAACAATCTATTGTTCGCTTCCCAACATATCGGGTTTAAGTCCAAGCTCACGAAATGACAGTGAGCTATAATGTGTCTAGTATCTCTATAGACAACCGTCTCAAATTAATTTCGATAGGACCTCACTTTCTGCTACTTACACATGACCTCGGCGCGAATCGCGGCCATGGACTTCTTCGATGAGCTGGACGAGACCTCGAGTATAGGAAAGGTTGACGAAGACGGTGGGCCTATGGATCCACTCTATTCGGAAAGTTTGATTTTGGCTTATCGCCACCCTTCATAACTGCGGATATCAGAAATTGAGATCCCGATTGGCGCAATGCCACCGGATCCGGATGACGGCGATAGTGAGCAGCATCCCTGTAATATCTCCCTTCATAGCCATTCCGTTACTGAGATACCGTATCTTCGTTCAGACCTTCCCTCACAGATACACCCGTCTTTTCCCTATGGAAATCCTTTCAAGGAGAAAACGCTCATCGCGACCGCTTTCACCCGAAATGGGATGTCAACACGCGCATTATACGAGGATGCGGAGTTTGAAGGAGTAGGAAGGAGGACCACACGGCGATGGAAGGACCTTGGACTGGACGTTCTGTTACCCCCCGACCCCGTCACCGAAGAGGAAGCAAAAGCCAAAGCCGCCAGGAACTCTGTCCACACATCCTCCAGAAGGGTTGAACGTGAGTCCTTTCTGCTTGGATAACGTATTCTCCCTTCAGTTGGGATGGCGAAAGATGATCCAACGACCTTTGGGATCGGGGTACTGACGGCCACGTTCTATATTAGCAATACCTGATCCAGAGGGCGATGAAGGTGGAGAGGAGGTTGTGGAAGAGGTTGAAGACGGATTTGAAGATGGTGGAGACGAGGAGGAAGAGGAAGAGGTAGAACGAGTTGCTACATCCCCAGCATCCGAAACTTTCGACTCTCCTTTTTGATAACTCATTCGATACTCCGCCTTAATTAATTCTTACAGGATAGTTCCTATGAATAGTCATCTATGCGGTGCTGAATCGGGTATGCTATATTCACCGGTGCTGATAACCCACACTTATGCCCCCCTGCCCTTCAAGTAAGTAATTGAGCATACCGTCTCGGCGGTGGTCGGGCACAACGTTTTAACCACAAGAGCCGCCTCCTTCACGTTCAGTTTCGCTCCTGTAGATACCTATAAGACATCACATCCAAAGCGTCAATAGAATCACTTGCGAAGGGGGATGACGAATGATCACCTGCAGCTGCGTCAGAGTCACCGAGAGCCATTCCACGCTGTGTCAAAAATGAGTTTCCGCCTTGCGAGGCACCGAATCGAAGACCTTGACAGCCCCTCAAAACATGTAGCTCCGACTACACCACTTCTGTAAACCCGAACTGTTGTCGTCCAAAACCCATCGCCCCTCTGCTCATCAAGCACCAGTCCGGCGCCTTCAATCCTCCCTTCGCGTTCCTGTTGATAGCACGTCAAACCCCACCCCACCCAGCCTCGTCCATCAGCGTCTAGAGGCTCGGGTCATCCGTCGCAAGGCCCTCCAGCAACATTGTAGCGCTCACTCCCACGAGTCCCACCGACTTCTCGGCCCTACGTCCCTGTTCCGTTGGCTTGGCAGGGAGCTACATGCGACGGCGACGGACGTACTCCACAGCGGAAGAGAACCGCCTACTAACATCCCAGGCCATCGGAACAGACTGTGCGGTTGCCGTCTTCGAAGACTCCATCACCGAGTCGGTGATCGTCGCTTGCGTGTTGGGGGCGACAACTAAGGCGGCGACGACAACCGCAGGTTCGCATGCTGTTTCGCCTTCAATGAATTCCACCGCATCCTCACACACTTCCACCCCATCGCTCATGATCCCACCCTCATAGTTGATCGCGGCTGACGCGATCGTATGACACCTCGAAGGAGCAGCAAGCTTGATCTCCAACGCCTTCGTCTTGATCCCGCGACGCTTCTTCGATCCCACTATATCAGTCCATTTCGCGGTCTTCTTCACCATTAACTTGCGGGACTTTGGTCGAGGGGTGACAGCGCCCTTGTGTGTCCAACGTCTCGCCACACCCCTCCCGCTTTCGCATCAAAGAACCGTGGACATGTTCCCACTTGGTGCAGGACTTTCGTCTTCGCTGACGGTGATCCGAGCTCTCTTAGCCGATCGCTCCTCGTCTCCGGCATTTTGTCTCGAAGTCTCGCGGACTCGAACGTGTCGCATACATAGTCGAGCGACCGAGCGAACGGCATGAAGGCATCTCGGCTGCGACGTGCTTGAGTGTGGCACGATCGGCAACTCGGACTCTTCTCTCTCAGTGCGCGACCGTTCCCTGGAAGGCGTCGAGGCCGATGCAAGAGGTTGAGCTGAGGGTGGAAGCAAAGGAGAGTTATCCAATACGTCAGTATCTCAATATTTGCGAAAGTTCAGAGACAGGGAACATCACGACGATTCTTCGATGGTATGGCGACGGTGTAGGATCTTCAGTGACGAGGCGAAGTTAGGGTTGGCGCCTTGGCTTTTCAACGATGAGCGGGCAAACACCTCCACATCCGTCCTATTTACGTACATTCCGGACTGGCTCATGTCATCGGAGGATCTCAAGCAACCTCACCTCACGCCTCCAACCTGGTTTGCAGGAATCCACGCGTTGGGCGCTGAGGCCAGCACCAAACACCTCGTCATTTACACGGGCCAGCGCATCGTCATCGGGGTCTTCGACCCTACATTCAACAGTGTGTCGTTCACTGCACCCAAGCCGGCTGGCATCTGCAAGAAAGTAGACGCGCTCGATTCGTACGAGGATACGAGTGGGCACCTGAGCCAGGCCATCAGCCAGATTATGTTGGATGCGGTGTATGCGCCTTCACTCGACTTGATGCCTGAGCCGTTCACGTTCATGGTGCCGCTCATAGCATCCTTGTGGTTCTATCCTTATCTCCTTGGCTTTACGCAGAAGCAACTCGAGAATAAAGGGGATCCGATGCGGTATAGTTAGAGGATCACTCACGTTGTGACATATCCTGGGGTACAAGAACCGCCAGCTAGTACCGACACCAGCGACACCGAGGAAGATTTGGTGGCTCATGAGCAGTTTCCAGGTATGCTGCTCCTTCATTCGTCGCGGGTATCTGTGTGGAATTGACGGGGAAATTTCTTCACTATAGCTATCACAGACACATACGAAATAAGACACTACAACTCCTCAAACCTTCCTTCTTCATCTTCTACAGGATGAGTTGTCGATGCCGTCGTCCCCTCTATCATCATTGGTTCCGCCTCCTTATTTGCCTCTAGCGCTTTCATCCTCTCAACCACCACCAAATCCTTCTGCTTGTTCAACATCTTGATCGCCTTGTCCCACTTCTCAATCTTCTCTAATTGTTCGCTCCTAGCTTTCCGAGCAGCCTCGATACGGGCTTCAGCTTCCTTGACCGCAACAGTTAGACTAGAAGGATTGGTCTCTCTTCGCTTCGCGGCCGCTTCTTTGAGAGCTTTAAGGGGCTGTGGAGGTGACGGAATGAAGATCTGCTTGCTGCCGTCATCGTCTTCATCCTCGTCAGACTCTTCCCACTCCTTGATTGCCCTAATGGCAGGAACTCTCTTCAGCGGCCTTCCATCGGATGTACACAGGATCCCATCCCCACCAACGGAGTTCGCCGATCCCTCAAGTGCTAGCTTGGGTCTTTCCGGGCTGGCTTCGATTCCTTTCCATTCACAGTACTCGTTGTCAAGACGTGCCCAGAGTGGAGCAGGGATGTCGGTGTTTTGAATAGTGTTGTAGTCGGTCAAGAGGTCAGTATGATCTGGAGCGGGGATATCGATGTAGCCTTCTTCGAGGGGCTTGGGATCCTCCGGTGCGGGAGTACGGGGCTCCGAGGATGGGGGTGTAGAGGAGGGACTATATTTGGGTGACGAGAGATGTGAAGAGGACGATGAGGCAGAGGGCGACATGCCGATTGTTGATTTACCGACCCTTCTCTTTACGCCAGCCTTTGCGTTTAGATCCAGGGCCTTGGTGAGTTCGTCAATCGCACTGGAAGAGCTATGCATGTTGTACTATAGCAGCGCCGATGGGGTCGGTAGGTCTATGCCTATTTGTCCACATCAGTGCGGACCTCTAAGGGATGTGGGCATGAGAACATACAGCTGTCCGTTTTAGGAGCAGCACCGAAAAACCGTGTTGAAGAGAAAAGACAGAACGAGGGATGAGCACGTGGCGACTTATCTAAGCGATTTCGCAAAGCCAATATTCAGACGCAAGCAGTAGTTTGCATCACTGACTTTATATGACTGTCAAGATGCAGAGGCGAACCAACGAAGGCTTCCTATCCACATGGAACCTCGCAGCATTGTCTAATAAAGTGACAGTACAGTCACGACTGAGCTGTCAAAGAAGTTCTTGGAGAGGATCTCTGTGTACGATATATATCAGTCTGAGTTCGGTATAGCAGCGAACCGCGATAAAAGTGAAGGGGCAGTCTACTTGCATGAACACTAGCGACGCCTAGAGCATCGCTGAATCAATTGTGTACCGTTGGTTCCAACTTCCGGCGAGCGAACCCAGTCCCAACCCATTCGTGGCGCGTACGTCCCATCGATAGGCCTTGAAATGATATTCGCCGTTGCCAATGAATGGATCTCTTCACTCCATGTTGTCATGTCACCGTCACGTCCTTCTCGAAACTGCTGCAGCCTTCGCTAACTAGGCTAAATTGCTGCTTGTTAGACGACATCGATTTATTTCCGATGATTAAAGTCGGAAAGCAAGATCGATAAAGAGCTACTAACATCAGGCGGAATCTGTTTGTTGCAACGACAGGCGCCAATCGTGTTGCTTCATCATGTACATTCAATTGCTACGGAACCTCATCGCAGGGGTCATGAGATGTTAGTAAGGGGACGACGAATGAATGGCTATAGCGTTATTTCAGTGTGGTATCAAAGCCTTTACTCGCTTGGTACGGGTGCAGGTCACATCTTACCAACAGTTAACTTTGTTGTGGATGGGCGCTAGTAATCCCCAAAGCCTCTCATTTGGTATCAGACTATCGATTTTGGTCATATACTGCCTCCATGTGAACTCTACAACCTTTCTGATGATTGTCGCAATACTAGTACGATAGGTGTAGAAGGAAAATATGCGGTATAGTTTGCGCCAGAGACCGACATCATCCACATCGTCGAGAGCAGCACGCACAGATAAACAAAGTGGTCATGCCTGTTGTCATATCGGATTGTCGTTGAAGTAGTCAATACATCAAGGGGCGTAAGAGCGAAAAAGCGAGCTAGGACAGGCTAACAAAAACAAATCGGGAACGAGCAGCGAAGTAGTAACAAATACTTCTTGAGCTTTTTTTTCATGCGCGGGCATTCACGTCACTCAACCTCCATGCCACCCTCCGAAGCATCATCCGCTAACTTTTTCTTCTTTTCGGGAGGAGTCATGGCGGTATCCATGGTTTTGTCGTCTGCCTTCCGCTTGGAGCCTGATGAAGCTTCGTTGGCTGCGGTGTCGTTGGTCGCCGTTTTCTTCTTCTTTTTGACCATGGACGAGAGGTCGTTGACGACTTGCGACGTGACAGGTGCGCCAGCGTTCAGTTCCGCATCCAATGCCTGATTCACGGCATCTTGCACTGAAGCAGAGCCGGAAGCCTCACCCACCAAGTCAGGCTGTGCAGGCGCCGTTCTGAGATCTTCGACCTGTGGCACGAAGAGCGTGGAGGGATAAGTCACTGGTAGAATAAGCACAGGGTAACGCAGGTGCTAACCTTGGTGGCCAAGTCATTCTTCAGCTCCTCAAATTCTTTGATCTGCGACTCGATCTGCTCCTTTTTCAAACCATCGATGGTATCGTTGGCTAGACTCCCGAGTATGGTGGATGAAGAACCCTTGCCCTTGATGTCTATTGGCGCGACCTCTACCTTGGGATCGTCCTCAGTCTTGCTAGGAGCGGTTTCCGCGGCGACCTTGAGCGCGTCTAATCTGGCGGTGACGCTCGCTAGCGCCTTGTCTGCGTGCTCAACGGCGGCCGCAAGCTTTCCGGGAGTAAGGTCGAGCACCATGCTGAGCCTATAGTGCGCTTCGGCGATCTGACGAGAGTGGAAGGGCAACAGCTGTGTTTTGAGGTTGATACCGGCAGTATAATCGGCAGCGGCCTGATCAAACTTCTCTGTTACAAATTAAACGTAGCAAGACATCAGAAATGGCCAAAGCTATCGCAAGAGTCCAGCGGACTTACCAGTTTCCAGCGAAACATCTCCGAGAGCAATGTACGTGTCCGCCAGCTTTAACTTAGACTCATCGTCTTCTTGCTTGGCATAGAGAGCGCGAGCGAGATCCAATACCTCCCAAGCTGCATTGAAATCATCCTCAGGCTCTTCACCTCCATCCTCACCCTCACCCTCCTGCTCCTGCTCTTCAGCATCGGGGGCATCAGCGCTCGCGGCGAACAAGTCAACTGCCTCGTCCTCCGACTCGCTATCGTCGTCATCACCATCTCCGGAGAACGCGATGACGGGAGCCTTTCCGGTCGGTTTGGAAGTTGAAGCAGCATCTTCCGCTAAAGGTGTACGACGTACGCTAGTGAGCCATGGCAGATCGGGATGGCATGGGGGTTCTTCAACGCACCTTCTTTGACCCCTTTCAACGCGTTCTCCGCCTCCTCTTTACCCATTACTCCAGCTTGAGAGATAGCGTTCTCCAACAGTGCCTTCCCGTATAAGAACAGGAGGTCTGCATTCTCTGGAGCGCTTTCCCCATGTTTCTCAGTCCTGATTGAAATGATCGAGGAACGCGTTGAGCGATAGCGCGTCCAAGACAGCATCCTCACTAAGAACTTACGCGAGCTCCAGAGCCACGGCGTAGTGCTCGACCGCTTCCTCAAACTTGCGAAGAGCAAACGCGCGTTTCCCGAGCTCGACACAGGATTCGATGGTCTTTACTTCTTCTTTGGAAGGTGCCACCTCGGCTTTTGTAGTCTCGCTGGATATAAGATCGGTATCAGAACTGCTGCTCCCGCGATTCAGAACTTGTGGTGGCTCTGCCTACCTAGTCATGATGTTGAGTCTGGATATTTGGATAGAGGTTGATGTTGACGCGTCAAGAATGGAAGGCGAAGGAAACTTGTTCAAACATGTGCCTTTAATGTTCCCGCTGGATATCACTAACGGCCATGTGTATGCAAAGTCGACAGCAGATGGACAGGGAGAAGAAAGACGAACAGAAAAGGCCAATGAGTGAAAGGGCATAGTGTGACCTATGCAAAGAAATAATATGATACAATAATGTCCATCATAGAAATCACACTGAAAGGAAATCAAATGAGCGACTGGGGCTGTTGTGTAAAGCTCGGAAACGCGCCAGGCATCGGAGGGGTTGCTGACGCTCCAAGACCATTCTGCTGCGCTCCACCGCCACCACCGAACAAACTAGCTCCAAAGGAAGGAGCTCCTGCTCCATTCTGGCCGGAGGGTAATGATGATCCGAAAGAGGATCCGAAGGCGGACCCAAACCCGGTTGCCTGCGGTGCAAATACTTGCTGTTGCGACATAGTTGTACTGCCACTAGCACCGGCGACACCAGGCTGGCTGGAGGAATCTGAGAACATGGACGCTCTGAAGGGGTTGCCTCCTGTCATCTGTGGCTGCAGCCCCCCGTTCAACCTTGGTCCTGACCCAGGACCAACACCACCGCTGCCGAACATCCCGCTCATGCCAAACCCGGTGGGCTGGCTTGTTAATCCGTTCGCGGTACTTCCAGCATTACTACCATTTGGTAACCCTGAGGAAGCTGTGCTTCCATTCACCTGTCCGAAGTTCGTTGGCGTTGATAGAGTTGAGCCCTGTGGTATAGTCGGCAACGAGTCCAATAGTGATGCACCGAAAGATGAAGCTGGTTTGAATGGTTTGATGATACTCCCTCCAAACCCTGTCGGCTGTGGCTTTAGGGCAGAGATTGAAGGCGTGCTGGTGGCATTGGAGCTGCCAGTAGCTTGAGCAGAAAACGCAGAAAAGGGGGATGTCGAGGTTGAAGTGGAGGTCGTCTGAGCTGATAACACTCCAAATGGCGAGGTCGACGATGCTCCAAACAGACTGTTCGATTTCGGGATATCGTTGTTGAGGTTGTTGGTATCCACTGGTGCGGAGTTCGGCTTGCTGAAAGCGAACTCCGACGCAACACTCGACATGCCTCCAGATGACGCAGTTCCAGCCCCAGTCCCAGTCAGCCCTCCAACCGTACCCATCGCTTGCCCTCCTGTATTCCCTCCAAGCGCGTTGCCAAACGAAGACCATGGATTTGATGAGGTACTAGTCCCTTGACCTCCGCCACTACCGAACCCTGCTGCCAGTTGGCCTATGGTTGGAACAGGCGGTACTGGAGGCGGTGGTGGGCTCTTCGGCCTCCCAAACGGATTCCGAGATCCAGTCATCTGTGAAGTCAACGGCTGGGCCGAACCGTTCGTGTTTGTGATTGTGATTGGCGTCGACGCCGGTCTTGCAAACGGTGGAGTAATCTTGTTACTATCAGCGTTGGAAGTCTGAGCAGAAGCGAAAGGCGATTGCGCGTTCGAGACACTGCTGACGCCAAACGGTCCTGCATTGATCCCTGTTTGCTGAGGGAGATTGAACGGTGCACTATTGGGCGGATTACTACCCCACGGGTTCGTCCCTCCACCAAGCGGTCCGGTGCTCGCCGGTGCCCCGAGCCCTCCAAACGGTGAACCTGTAGCTTGCGATTCAAGAATACTCTGTCGGAACGGATTTGCGCCAGTGGATTGAGGCTGGAGGAGGCCATTAGCCCCGGCTCCAATCGCAGCGAAGTTGGGTGCGGCAGATGCTGGCCTTGCGAACGGCGACGAGCCGGCAACACCGGGGAAACTGGGTGACAAGAACGCGTTGGTGGGTGCCGCAGTAGGTTGCGGGGCAATGCCGTTGAGGCCCGTGGGGAACGGGCCAGACGACTGCATTCCTGGGAAGCCAGTTGCTTGTTGCTGAATACCCGCTCCTGGCATACCGAACATCCCGGTCGCTTGCGCGTTGATAAATGGAGATGGGCCAGGAGCCGTTCCAGGGAAAGGGTTTGGCCCGTTCAGTGTTACCACGTTCGTAAACGGCTGCTGCTGATTGAACGGATTGAATGCGGATTGGCCTGGGGCAGGACTCCACGACGAGATGTCAGTATCGATCGTCATCCTGGTATTGGATAAAGGGAGCCTACCTTGCTGCCTGCTGATTGAAAAGATTCGGCTGATCTGGCTCAATAGACGCAAAGAAATCTGCTAGTTCTTTGTTCACTTCTATCTTTGGAGGCGCCGTGGACGTAGAAGGCGCGGCAGGTTGCGAGGCAGCTTCTGGCTGAATTTTAGGCACAGGAGGCACCTCCTCCGTGGCTTTAGAATCATTTCAGCCTTGGAAACGACTGACTTTAGAGGTTATATACATACCTTGTGGTGTAGGCTTAACCGACCTCTTGCCTGCCCTGAGATTCTTGTCAGCTGTCTCTTTATTCGTCTTGTACTCGATCCGGTTCTGTTCGAAGTTGGGATCTTGAAGGTATTCCTCGAGTGAGCCAGCCAAAGATACAGGTGCCTTTACAAGAGTATTAAGTCCAAGTCTTTCGGGCAGGTCCAAGTGACCAATGCCATCACGTACATGCTTCAAGCTCGGGATCGGGACGTTGAGCAGATTCTCCAACTTCCTCGCAATCGTGAGGTATTCTACGACACTTTCCGTTTGCACGCAAAAGTGTCTGTAGAGTGTCAAAGCGGTACTCGCATCCGTATAGGCCATCTCAAAGTAGTTTTCTAACAATTTTTGGTTATGAGTTGTTGACAGGTCAGCACCTTCCCGGATTATTCTTACCTAGTAAGTTGATGACACCCTCGTTACAAGCCTGGAACAGGACCAGAAGATCCTTTACCAAGATCCGTAAGGCAGTAATTGTGAGTTCGTCTTCCAGATCATCCAGATAAAACTGTATAACCCAGCAAGGCATCAGTTTCGTGGTTCGCTTGACACCCGGCCTGAAAACATACCTTGCACGCTAAGAGACTATCGATCATCTTCTGGACGATCTTCGTCTCTCGCAACAACCCCTTCTCAACCGTCATAATCCGCAACTTCCTACCGACAATAGTCTGCCGACGATTCGCCATGCTCGCACCTCCAGGGCCAGACCCACTACCATAAGCAAGGCTTCCTCTTCGTCCATCTTCGTCCACGGCTAGGGTCCCAATCCGCATATCCCGATTCGTCTCTGACTGCACTCGGATGGGATCGTGTTTGAGATCCTTGTACGCCCGGATCCGATAGTCGAGGTAATGCGCGTAGTTGGCCAGGTTTTGCGGCGTCGTATAACCTATGCAAAGCACGAAAATACAAAAGAAGCGGGTTGGGAGGCGTTGCTTTAAGTTTAGATATAGACTGGCAGACCTTCCCATTGACCGTTGCTAACGTTTCGGAGTCGGAGGACGTCCATTTGGGAAAGGTAGCCGAGTACGTTGTCCGTGGCGCCGTTTCGTACCATTGTGTGAAGGACAATCAATGCCTTGAAGACAATCTGCAGTGCCGCATGTCGGTCAGGTTCGTCATACTGTCTACAGCACCCATGTATGCGGAAAAGTGGCCACATACAATCGCATTCGGCTCTCTGAACTTTGGCGCGAGTGCCTTGCAGACATCATGCACTGCACCATCTTCGGAGTAGGTGGCAGCGATTATGGTATCAATATACTATGGCGGTTAGAAGAAAACAGGCGGAGCACATTGCGTCAGCATCCTGTAACGGCGAGATTGCTGGCCAGCAACTGGAGAGGCGGATGGAGCACAATCAGTGCCCGGGAACCGTTACCACCCACCTTGGCCTTGGGTGGAGCCGCTTTTGGTTTGCAGGCAAGCTTGACGACCTTTTCATAAGAGGACATAGTGCCTCTGAGTGGTTGATACCAGCCCTTAGTACTGGATTTGGCGCCTGTGGAGGCAGCGCGGGGGAGTGGTCAGTTGGAATGAGAACGGTAGGGTAAGGATCAGCGGAGGAAACGGAAATAGAAGCCGCTTCGATCATCCGGCATCCAAAGGGATCAGGACAAACGCAAAATCAACTGGACACTTTGCGACGAATAGAATATGTGTACAATAGCACAGCTCAGAATTAAAAGGGAACTGAAGACGCATCCATCAGCTTGTGCTTCCAAGCCCGCTTTCCATCGCCTGTGCCGAAGTCTCCGATGACCGACCCCCTCGGATTCTGACTCCTAAGCACATACTTGTAGATCACCAAGCCCCCTAATCCAACCGGGCCTCTCGCATGTACTCTCCCAGTACTTATTCCCACCTCCGTACCGAATCCGTATCGGTATCCATCTGCGAAACGCGACGACGCATTCCAGAATGTGCCCGCACTGTCTACGCCACGTACGAAGACCGAGGCAGCTCTCTCGGATTCGGTGACAATGACGTCTGTGTGATGGGATGAGTGCGCATTGATGAACTTGATGGCGTCTTGCAACGAGGGTACGGCAATGACGGAGATGATGTTGGAGAGGTGTTCGGTATCATAGTCTTTTGTTGGATCTGCTGCATGGATATGCGTTGACTGACGACCTTGGGTTTCTATTGCACTGCTCCTGAGGGTCTCTAGAGTCTTGGGGTCGCACCGCAGATGCACATCTGCGTTCAGAAGTGCGGCGGATAGGTCGGGCCAGATAGATTGGATGACAGCCTCATGTAAGACCAGAATCTCCACCGCATTGCACGCCGATGGATAGTCAATCTAAATGACCAAATTCAGTCAAAGAATCCCTATCGTGTAATTTCTTGTGAATGATGCTGCACCTTTGATTCAACAACGATGCGTTCCGCCTTCCCCAAATCGGCATCTTTGTCAATGTACACAGAGCAGATACCGTCCGCGTGACCCATAACAGGGATTTTTGTCGAGTTCTGGATGCTCTTAACCAAAGCGTTGCTCCCTCGTGGGATGACGAGGTCGATGTAACGGTCCTGATCCAGGAGCGAAGCGATCTCCTCTCGAGTTTGTACAGTTTGAATATAATCCGGATGCAACGATGTTTGCGACAGTGCGGCTCGTATGCATTTTGATAACGCAGCACTTGTAAGCGTGGACTCCTTGCCTCCTTTGAGAATCGCAGAGTTCCCTGCCGAGCATGCGGATTGAGCAAAAGCGTTTCTGGATCATATAGAACGGAAGGTACACACCGCTTTTAACGGCAAGCGCGGTGATATTTACCACGACTTCAGGTCGTGCTTCAAAGATGACTAAGAGTGCCCCGATCGGGCACGTCATCCGATAGAGTTCCAAGCCTTCATCCAGTTCTGATGCATAAGTGACTTTGCCAGTGGGATCTGGGAGTGCTGCAACGTCGAGAATGCCTTTAAGCATGGAGTCGAATTTGTCCGACATGGTCAAATCCAGTCGCTTGAGCAAAGATTGCGAGAGAGCGCCAGAAGCAACGAGTGTTCGAGCTGCCTGGCATCAACAGGTATAAGTCATACGAGAATATATCAGCTCCTTGATCGCACCTCCATATCCTGGCGATTCGCATTAAAGATGGCCTCTTTGTCCTTTGCCAGTGCATCGTGAATAGCTTGCAGTGCTGTGACTCGCTCGGCAGAAGTTACTAATTGCGAAGCCTCGAAGGCATCTTTAGATGCCCTCGCGATTTTCTCTGAAGAGGTTACTTGGGACATGTCAAGTTGTCGACAGCGGTGCAGGACTTCGTGGTGGTGAGTCGAACGATGATGTGATTATGTGGCTTCCGGCGGTCGCCGTTTGGCGCCCTCGCACTCACCACCCATTGGTGAAAGGTCTTACCATTTGAATGGAGGTTCAATGGGTCCGATCGAGAGGCGTGACGTTGATGGACTCTTAATCGTACTCACGGGCACATGGGAAGATGCCCACCCCTACAGTTCTATTGAATGGCCGCGAAAACACTCATTTGAGCTAGTCTGTTTCCCGGCGGATCAGCTTACATAGTACCGAGGGATTGAACAACAACTTTGAGACACCATGAACTAGGGAATAACTGGTCTGGCAGATGCTTGCTCATGGACGGAGGTTGTAATGGCTTATCTAACTCTTTAGAGGTTGGCCTCTCCCACGTACTTCATTGGATCCATGACTTAAAGTACTACTAAACTCAGGCTGGAATCAGAGGGAGTCAAAATGGCCTAGACACCCAGTGATACACAACCCATGAAGCGCATCAGAAACATGCTTCATTTACATAGGTTTGAGGCGACAGAACTCGTATCCCGAAGAACGCGCCCATGTTGAGGAAATCCCTTCCCTCATACGCCTCTACACGGTGCGGGCAGTGCGGCCTTGTGCACCATTGCGCGGGATGCCGAGCATGAAGTCCTTGCAACAAACTCCAATGCTCAAAGTGTCGTGGCCGTGGACAAAAACGCCCAAACCTGTATACTTCCCGCCAGAGCAGACGGCAAAGCCTTGACCCATGATCTTGCTGTCTCTGATCATCTCCGACAATATCATTTCCAGTGAGTATTGTGTTCGGAAAATTGGCAAGAGGATGAGTTTACTTTCAGTGTCAAGTATCACGCCCAGTGTCGACGAGAATCCAACGATATGCGGTGGTGTTGTCCTTGAAGCTGGGAGTTATCGCGTTAGACCTTCTCGACTGCTGCAGACTTGATGCTGCGCTTTCTCGTCCGTCTTTTGGAATGGCTGAGGGTTGTTTCGCTCTCTGCGTTGCTGTTGGCGAGCTGTACAACTTTGGGCGTCGAGTACGGCACAGTTGAGTCCGCGGTGAAGCTATGATAGAAGAGTGGTCAGATACCGAACTGGAGATTACCCCCCCTCGGGAAAAACTCACTCTCTATTAGCTGGATTCGCGTTTCCCTGCATGTGGTGGCGAGTGAGCTAGTAGTATCCTGGCCTGATAATGAGGAGGGATGTGAGGCCACCTGAGCGCGGATCACACCATTCAGAAGGAAGGGACCCAGACCATCGACTCAAGGCGTCGCGCACACAACCATTCAAATCAGAGGCCATTCAAGTACGGGTCACGCCACCCAGAAGGGGGGGGGGGGGGGACCAGACCACTAACCAAGCAAGGGGTGGGCTAATGGTCATAGATAGATACCTCCCAGCTGATTGACGCCTGAAGTATAGGGCCCCGTAGCCCAAGTTAATTTGGCGATCCGCCTTCTCGGGAACACCGTCAGATAAACGCGAAGCGAGAGGAGATAGCCGGATGCGATTGATCGCTAATTATCCGTTCGTCTGTATCAATAGGTTAGGTATGACGATGGGACGTACAGGTTGGGCCAAGGCTGTGGACCAAGGTTTGCCTCACACACGATGGCGGTGTGATGATATGCCCTGTGTGAGGGAAGTGGGTTGTGGTTTGTGATAGGGAGACGAGCACCGTGATTATGAGTGGTTTACAACCCTTTTTTAGACTTGTTACAAAAAGAATTGAAAATAAATTAATAGAGACATGTCCTGAGAGCAGCATCGCGAATCGTGTTTGAAATCAACCGCTTTTTTGTTGTTGAAGTAAAACGGGCATTTTGAGTTTTATTATTAACTTGATACATCTGCCTTGGTTGACCTGGAACGTCCAAATACGCAGAAGTCCCGAAAAGAAAAAAAGAAAAGAAAAAGAAAAGAAAAGGCGACAACAATGAATCGCGTCGATTCCATCCTATTGGGCACCATTTGACATAGTCAGTAGCGCTATCTTCAACGTCAGGCATATTTTTGTGCCAATGGGATGACAACCCGAAATATACTTGCCACGACTACATCGAATAGGAGCTAAGATAAACGCCGAACCGGGTAAAAGAAAGGTCACCGTATCATATGCAGGCGTAGATTATATTTCTCTTGACTAGGAACAATTGTCGGGATCGTATATTATTGCACCCGGGACGGAGGCAGGAGTCCTAAAGCGGGTGGCCTGTGGCACAAAGACCAATCAAAGCAAGTGATATGGGGCGTGTCCAGAATGTGAGTGATTCCGCCAGCCCCTTTACTGTGGAGTAGTGTTACTGCAAGCCGGGCAGGGCGAGGCGAGTTGGAGTAGCTCCCAGACCCTACAAGCCCGAATCCATTGAGTTGATCATGCACTGCGGTTCCGACCTGCCGGTCGTTCGTTCAATTCTGTTTGCTACAAACCGCGAACGTTAAAACACCAGCCACATATTCTTACTTTAAAAGAAAAAAAAATCATGTATCATACCTCCTTAGGTACTAGCAGCAGGCCGTCTTATACTAGATTGCGTCTTGATATAGCAGTTCATAAAATTGATTTTCCTTTCTTGATAAGACAGGAGCAAGCCATAGGGTGAGATGTCAATTGCGCCTAGACTACTTTGTATCGGCGATACAAGGATACAGTGATTTGCCTAAAAACGGGAAACGCGATTAAGATTTCGCGGGCTGGCCGAGGCGGTCAAGTGGTGTGAAGGCATGAGGCGTGACAGCAGTTCCGCCCCATTCTCAACGAGTGAACATGACCGAGGATGTGAAGCGACTCCACAATAACTCCGACATCGAACGCGTCATTGATTGTGCTGTGGTATCGCTTCAGACATCCTCAGGGCCCAATTGCGGCGATTGGGCTGAGGTTGCTGCCTCCGCCGATCTGCGATTTTTCTTCAGCGTGTCCGGTTTTTTCTTTCTTTAATGCACAACACTCAGCGTAAAGTAACTTATTTCACGTATTGAGGACATACCGGAAATTATATATCGCAAAATGTTGGACAGTGACGATTTATACACAGTCGGTGGCTATAAACAAATCCCGCGATGTCAAGTATATTATGCCAATGATTACATTCATCCATAATGTCTATCACAGATAGATCATCTATGTCGTTACCGAAAATGGCGATTGACGACGCTGCGCACTCAAATTTGCATGGGCAGGGAGATAACTCGCGAGCTAACTCGGAGATCGCACAGGCTTGGAGGCGAGGCGGGCTCGCTGTACACAAGAGGAAGGAGTATGACGAAATAAGCCACACCGCCTCGGTCGCTTCTTCAAGTCCGTGACTTCGATGCAGGATCAGATTTGTCAAGCCGAACACGGCTGCAGTCATTTGAGGACCGCATCGTGTTGGAACTCGGAAAGTCAACGCCAACGCCAACGCCAAGCACCCCGGGACATGAATGAGCAATTTGGTTGCGTCAGCGACTTGGAAGGAAAAGGAGCCATCACGCATGTAACGTTGAAGGTACTCTTAATCGCGACGGAATCTGATCAAGCTCTGACTGTGGTGGTACTTGGTTCCGTCATGCCCCGTACGTACACTAACGCCGTCGTCCGTAACTACCGGCTGATATCGAGCGGGCAAGAATCGCAATATAGTCGTCAAGTTTCAGACACAATTAAGTGGCGGTGATCGTGTAGAAGTAGTTTCCATACCAGGGCGCCAGCGAAGCGAGTGGTGATGAAGGGGACCCTGTTGTGACTGGTGCGGTACCCGAGCTCTGACACGGTGCCACACTTCACCGAACAGTCGAGCGCGACTTTCCCTTCTTATATAGACAGCCACCCAATTCCTCTTTGTACTCTTATCTCTACATACCCCTTCCCTTCACCTCGCCCATCTTGTGTTGCCTCATGTCCGACTCACAATGCGGCTCTCTGCAAAACCAGCCTGACTACTTGGGCCTCCGGATCGCCAGTGTCTTCGTAATCCTCATCAGCAGTAGCATCGGCGCTCTTTTCCCTGTATTGGCGAAGCGGGCTACCAGTCTATCGTTGCCAAGGGCCGTGTACGAGTGAGTAAGGGTGCTCGAATCGATCGATCAACATTTTTTAATCCGGTTTCTTTTTCTTTTTAGTTTTGCGAAATATTTCGGATCTGGAGTCATTGTTTGTCGAAGCCATTTGTAACAAGCTTAGCTGATACCAACGCTGATAATGATAAAAACCTTAGATTGCTACAGCGTTCATTCATCTGTTGGCACCGGCGTTCGAGGAGCTTGGCAGTGGATGCCTTGGAGGGGTGTGGGCAACATATGTAAGTAGGTATCGCTTGCTGCAGGATGTACAATAGAGCTGACTTTCTGATCCAAATTAGCCCTGGGCGTCTGCAATTACTATGCTTAGCGTATTCTCCGTCTTCTTCATTGAGCTGTTTGCGTTCCGATGGGGCATGGCCAAGCTCGAAAGCACGAAGGCGCGGTATGGTACGTCGCCTATGATCATTCAATGCATTATCAACATGAGACGATAGAGTATCTTGTGTTTTAGATCCTCACGGACACAATCTGGCCGGAGCAGGGCATCATAGCGCACACGGCCCAGAAATGGGCCAGAAAGCCAAGTCTGAAAGCCCCGCAGAACCGGGCGTCGAAAAGGATGAGGAGGCTATCTCCAGAGATTCCACGGGCGCCGCGGACGTTGAGAACTATAACCATAACCACGTCCACGAATTGTATTCCACCGCTGCCGCTCAGATCATCGGCGTGACCATCCTCGAGTTCGGTGTGGTGTTTCACAGCTTGCTCGTCGGAATGACGCTCGCTGTGAGTACCGAATTCAAGGTGTTGTTCATCGTGTTGGTGTTTCACCGTGAGTGATTCCAACAAATCTTTGAATGCTCCGCAATTGATCATTCCGACAAAACCAGAAATGTTTGAGGGCTTGGGTCTCGGGTCGCGCTTGGCCTTTCTGGATCTCCCAAAAGCATACAACTGGGCGAGATACGTTGGCGCGTGCGCCTTTGGACTCACTACGCCACTGGGCATTGTCATTGGCCTGGGGATTCGGTGAGTATACCGCTTGGATCGCTGGT
This sequence comes from Tulasnella sp. JGI-2019a, assembly GCA_019633535.1. Classification (NCBI taxonomy): domain Eukaryota; kingdom Fungi; phylum Basidiomycota; class Agaricomycetes; order Cantharellales; family Tulasnellaceae; species Tulasnella sp. JGI-2019a. The sequence goes on along the minus strand of WSUE01000066.1, from coordinate 84,032 downwards.
ATGCAAGTCTGTTTCGACTCACCGAATCTCGATCGCAGGACATCCTACAATCCTGCAAGCGCGACAGCGTCCATCGTCAGCGGGATCTTCGACGCGTCCAGTGCTGGCATCCTTTTGTATACCGGTCTGGTGGAGCTGCTGGCCCACGAGTTCATCTTTAATCCCGAGATCCATAAGACTCCTACCATGAAGCTCCTCTATCCCCTCATTTGTATGGTTTGTGGGGCGGCATTAATGTCATTGCTTGGGCGATGGGCGTAAAAATTGTGGGGTGGAAGAGGCGGCCAGTTCTGACCCACTCGCTTGATCTTCATGGCGATTCATGGAGCATTTTTGAATACTGTATTCGTACTATTTGCTGTCTTTATAATCAATGGATTTATCTTGGATATGAAAAGTGCATTGTTCTCCAGCGAAAGAAACCGCGGCTTCCAACACGTGCATGACGTGGCTAGGTCGACGATCAGGTTTCTGTCTCACCACCACCTTTTATCGCCCGGCCTGCTTTTTGCGATTTCTCCGTTTAAATAAGTCCCAGCCTTGCTCGTTAATTTGAGGGGCACCTTGCCTACGCCAACGTCTATGGACTCGGACGAGATTGATATCAACGCCATCCCAGAAAACCCAGGCGACGTGCCTGAGTGCCGGATATGTGGTGGGGTCGCTGAAGAGAGCGCACCGCTCTTCTACCCTTGCAAGTGCTCTGGGACGATCCGGTATATCCATCAGGAATGGTGAGCGTCGTTCTCCCTATCATCCAATGCGTCGCAGCCTTTATGGAATTTCCAACTGGACTGGACGAATCGGGGCCCCCTTTCAAAAGAACTGACCAGTCCCTTTTATTTTATTTGAAATCTTTTCAGTTTAACGACATGGTTGAAGCACAGTAAAAAGCGCTCTTGCGATGTATGCAAGTATCCTTACAGCTTCACGAAAGGTGAGTAAAAGACTTTGGTGGCTACTTTGGAAAGCGACGCGCCTGATCTAATCGTTTTCGGTAGTCTATAAGGAGGACATGCCAGATACCATCCCGGTCCATATAGTGATAAAACGGATATTCAAGCAGTTGTTTTCGACCATGAACGTCGGCTTCAGAGCGTGGCTTGTCGTCATGATCTGGCTGACCATCGTGCCATACTTGACTGTATGGGCGTGGCGCTGCTACTTCTGGCTAGGCGATCAAATGCAAGTATCTGCTCCCTCAACTTATTCTAAAGACTTGAGACCACGTAACGCTAATCTTTTTAATTTATCAGAGCGTGGAATGTTTACGGGCCACCTTCCCCAGACGAGATCGCGCCGGGCCGGCCCAACAGGACAGACACCGTTGGGGTCGTCTTCAGCATGTACAAATCCTCCATGAACGTGTGGCTCTTCCCTAACGTGACCAGGATCGACGAGATCATCACCACGATGGAGATGAATCCGGGAGCGTTCAACAAAATCGCGGAGAAGTTCTTGGATCGGTTAGCTGCGGATGTCGTGAACGGTCAGCTCGTCACGGCTGGAATCGTCTTCGCGTTCTTGGCCACGTTCCTCATGAGGGAGTGGGTCGCACAGAACGCGATGCCTGGCGTGTTCGCGGAAGATGGTGTGGATGATCAGGTCAATGTGGCGATGGAGGTTATAGAAGAGGAAGTCGTAGGAGAACAACCTCTTGTGGTAGTTGACGCAGAGAGGGGCGCGGATCACGAGGAGGAAGCGATGGTGCAACTGCCGATTGAGCAAGTAGACCCGAATCCAGGAGGGGCGGCGTCTGGAGCACCGACAGCAGTTGAACCTACGGCGCCGGATGAAGAGCAATCACTTCCCATTATCCTTCGGATTCCTGAAAGAAGGAGCCGCGATTTTATCAAAGGCTTCCATGAAGAAATCGTACCCGGAGAGGAGGAACCGGGGCGGAGGGAGATGCGACAGGAACTAGCGGAGACGAAGGGTTTGGAGGGTAGACTTGGTGTAGTCTCACCTGACGATGCGAGCGCTAAGGGCGCAGTGCGGCAGCCAGGCGACGCAGGATGGGGCCCTATGGGATGGACACCAGTTGCACAGGTCGACGCCACTCGTAAACCTCCTGAGTCCGTCGCCATGCCCCATAATGTGAACCGGCGATGGGCTTTTCATCCTTCTGACTCAGAGTTGGCGCATGACCCAAGCTCTCCTGGTTTTAAGAGTTCGTCACCTGGAGCATCAACTTCCGCCGCTTCGACATCGGCTGCTGGCGGCTCGGCATCATCCCATTCCCAAGCTACATCTTCAGATGGCAAGGGATCCATCTATGCCGCTATAATGGCCAAGCGGGCGACTATCCCACCCGATGCTTTACCCGCACCCGCACCCCCGATGTTGCCGGCGGTGTCAGCGAGTAGCAGCCGATCGATAAACAGCTTCAAAGTTCCAGAGTTGCCGTCGCGTTTTAGAACGCGAGCCGCCAATGAATCTACTGTTTACGCTGAAGATTTCCGCGGAAATGTCGTGCTGGAACTTCAGAGGTTACTAATTGAGGCGAACAAGTTGACGGAAGAGTCCAAGAAGTTGAAGGAAGCCAAAGGAAAAGAGGCATCACCAGCTGGCTCATGGACGGAGATTGAACATCCTTCTGCCTCTGGTGATAACTCGGAAGAAGAGTTCGGAGATCTGCTTTACGACGAGAGGGCTATAGAGGGCCAGGTCACAACCGACATATCTGACGCCAGTGTTCCTCGATCTGTGGTACCAACAAACTTGACGTTACTCAATGCAGACGATCTCATTCCCATGTCTCAGGAGTCCCTAGCGATTGCGCTGGACTGCTTCCTTCACAACGCCGAGCGGCCAGCGAAGCTTGATGTGAAGGGCAAAGGCAGAGCGTTACCGTGGTCTAACTCTAGCGGGCCTCAAGCAGACGCCCCGACCTTTGATCTTGACCCTTTCTCCGATGCCGCAGCAATCGATCTAGACCCTTTCGTCTTTCCGCACTCACCGCCGACGCCCCACCGCCCATTGCCGAAAACAACAACTCGACTGTCTTCACGCCGCCGACAACGACCAGTACGCTTAGAGCAGGATCAGAGCTCACCAACGGCTGGATTACGTCCACCAGGCTTCAGCTTCTCTGACAATACTCCGAGTTGCGGGCAGGGCGAATCCTCTAGGCCCAAAAAGATCCATCGCTCATTTTCCTCTGCGCCCGGGGGTGACGGCCCGGCGTTGTTCTCGGCCGGCGAAGGGAATGGCATAGCTCGCAGTCCTCCCGATTTCCAGTTCACGTTCACTATCCCGGTGAATGACCCAGCTCTACGAACACAAACCCCCCTTATCTCAGGAGCGGGGACACCGGCGCTCTCTCTCGACAGTATGCACAGCCCTCCCAACGGATCGGCCAGCCTCTGGCTGCAACGTGCGAGTGGCCCTGCTTCGGGACCGAGTCGCCGTCCAGGATTACCTCCGACCACACCTAATGGAGGTCCTGTTGTTGATCCACTAGGCACCATAACCGGTTCACAAGCAGGTACACCTGGTCTAGCCATCTACCGACCTCCAGAAGAACTCGTCACCGACGGCTACTTCCCCCAAAATGGAGGCCCGAAAGATGTGCGCGATCAAGCTGCCGCGGTGGAAGCACAAGGAAATGGCGATGCAGGAAACCATCTTGCGGAACCCGCCGATCGCCAAGCCGCCAATCATGATGAGGCTATTATGGTAGATCTCGATCCGTTTGAACTTGGCGGTGTTCCAGACGAAGACGAGGACTTTGGGGACGATATACAACCTGAGGCACAAAATGAAGAGATTGAGCCGGATGAGGAGTTGGATGGTATCATGGAGGCTATTGGAATGCGGGGTGCGGTAGGGAATGTTTTCCAAAATGTTCGTATTATTCGTGGTATCCTTTCACGTGTCCCTATGCTGATCGGGTCTCTCTGCTAGGCCCTCTTGATGTCAGTTCTGCTTGACTTGATTTTGGCACTGGGTTTGTTCGTCCCTTACACAATCGGGAAGACGGCCGCGCTCATCGCAGTAAGTATAACTGGCCAGTCGAATCTTTACGAGCTAACTGAGACTTTGCGACGTTAGTTGAGACCCCAACAAGGTGTCTTTCTGGTCAAACTCCCCTTTCGGATTGTCCGCGTTCTTACGGACCCCGTCGTGGAGACCGCGATCGTTCTTGTCAGACTCATAGGCGCCCCACTCTTCCGAACACTTGGATGGACTGGCGCTTCCTTATTGTCTGAGAGTACCATGAAAGGTAGCTCGGCGACTAGCATGGGCGCTAAAGGAGTCATATTCGTCCAATGGGCACGGGACTCTGCGACACAGCGCGTCCACTCCCTGGCCGTCCAATATCTCGATGGATGGCGTTCATCAGACGCATATAACATCACAGCCAGACTAGCCAGACGATACCTCGAGAACGGCGAACCGGAGATCCTGGCACGATTTCGCATGGGGCTCCTCTCTACAGAACGCCTAAGTTTGGAGGGTTGGCGTTATTACACAGAACGGTGGTCTTCGCACGCATTGGGCAACGGACCTCGCGATCGCGCTTTTGCTGTGGCCGTAGGATACATGGTATCGTCGCTTCTCGGCGCCATATATCTAGCACTTTCATCCTCAGCTGTCGGAGTACCGCGCCGTGCGCTTCGCAATACAATCAGGCAACAAATTATTGTGGTCAAGGTGAGCTGCAAGTCCATCTCGCTACAATTCCCCGTGAATTTCGCTGAGGACTGAATGTGCGGACAACCTCAGGTGGCCATATTTATCTTCATTGAACTCGTCATTTTCCCTCTCGGCTGTGGCACAATGATCGACTACAGCACGCTTCCTCTCTTCGACAGTGAAACACTTCAAGCTCGCATAGCATTTCTACATCACGCACCAGTCACTTGCATCTTCATCCACTGGATGGTCGGCACTATGTGTAGGTTTCATCCTTATATTCTGTTGCCATTCGTTAACTGATGTTTGTGTCTAGTCATGTATCAATTCGCTGTTTGGTTGGCATCAATTCGCTCAATAATTCGCCGTGGTGGGATGTGGTTCATCAAGTAGGTGACTAGCTTCTGTCGTGTTCCATCGACTAACTTTGGTTGATCTTCAAGGGATCCAGGCGATCCGAACTTCCATCCGGTGAGCCATTTTCTTGATCAAATATTGGACAGTCGCTCACGATAACTATTCTTCAGATTCGGGACATGCTTGATCGTCCGGTTTTGACGCAGCTTCGGAAGCTCTGGATGAGCGCCATGATGTACTTCGGGGTTATTGCGATAGGTGCTGGGAGTGTCTTATTCCTTGTCCGACGTGCCTTAGCGACCTCAACATTCCCGTTGCTTCCCCTTCGATGGAACATGCGGTAAGTATATGACCCCGAAAGTACTGCATCGATCTATAACCAATTGCTTTCCCCAGTGACCCACTCTCGGTGATTCCCTTCGACCTCTTAATACTCAGTATCGTCACACCCGCAACGATTGGAAAACTTCGAATACGGCGAGCCGTCCTTTATTCTTTATCCCTATGGTGGCCCTACATGTCTCGGAAATTACGTCTCTCGTCTTACATGTTTGGTGGTCGATGGGCTGATGAAGAGATGTTTGAAATCAGAGGCCTGCGTGCCCAATTGATGGACTGGTTTAATGGACAGCCTCGGCGATTCTCCAAATTCCGAGGCAGCTTCCGGCGAGCTCCGGCCGTGGATTCTGTGATCTTTCCACCGAATACGAGGGGGCTCGTTATCGTGGATGAAGAGGGCCGACCTACGTCTCAACAAGAAGTCGAACTGGCTATTCTCCAGGACGAAGCATGTCGCAAGGCAGGCACTGCCCCGGAAGACAGCTTCACACTACTCTATGTCCCTCCTTTCTTCCGGGTCCGCATCTACCTCTTCATCTGCTCTCTATGGATCACCGCAGCCGCCGCTACTTTGGCGTGTTTTGCCATTCCAGTGTATCTTGGGCGGGCGGCCGTACACTTTTCTGGTCGCACGCCAATCCACGATGGATACACGTGGACGATGGGCGTCTACGGACTCTGGGCTCTGGCCGTCGCGTGGAAGGAATGCCAAAGACAGTCTCGAAAGGGGATGTCAACACCTCAGAGAATGCTCAGGAATGGAGCGTCTAGAATCTTTGGGGTTGCTTATCTCATCGTCACCCTCGGCATTCTGATCCCAACTCTTCTCGCCCTCGTCATCAACTTCTACCTGATCCTCCCTGTTCGAATTGATCTCGGACTGTCGAAACCCGACATTCATATGGTGGACATGTGGGCGCTCGGCCTGATGTACATGAAGATTGGCGACAGCATGTCAAGGTGGCATCCTCCAAACCAGCATGCGCGCGCCTTTAGACAGGTCCGTTTCTCATCTTGTCCGCATATCCCGCTCCGAATGCGCTGACACTGACGGATGCTAAAACCCTCACAGATCTTGGCCACTGGTTTCCGGCAACCGAACATCGTCAAGGCCACAACTGAATTCATTGGCCCCGCAATTGTTGGCTTGGTCATGATGTTGATCGTCCCACCTAGCCTCATCCTCACGTTCCGCCCCTTCATTCCTCTGCTAAGACAATCCGACTCTGCCCGTATGTGTCATTAGTGCATTTCTCAAAGAAAATTTCTTTCTGACAATTGTATTTTTTGGCGTAGTTGTCTACGGATATCCAGCCCTCTTCGTCATCTCCGCCGCGGTGGCTTGCGTAGATTGGCTCATGCGAATGTTGCAGAGCTGGGTTCAACGCACGCGGGATGCCGAGTTCCTCCTCGAACTACGTCTGACAAACCTAGAGAAGCAAGAGGAGAAAGAAAAAGGGGAGGCGAAGGCCGACCTTCAACAGGCGCTACCAGTTGCGTAGTGAAAATCCCAAGTTGAATTAGACATTCCTTACTTATCGCTGTTATGTTGCTGTCTTTCTCGCAATGTTTTTCTTTTCTTTTCTTTTCTTTTCGGTCTCTTGATGGGTTTTCGCAATTTCGGTTCACCTAATGACCCCCCTTTCACTCCCTTTGAATAAAGTCAAGAGTAGGGTTGAATTTTGAAGAGTAGTGTTAGTCTTCTGTAGAAGATCGCCGTGACTGCAAGATGCTCGTCATAGGAACCGTAAGAGGCATAATTTTCTGATGGCCCACACCAGAAGCTATCTGTGCATCTCATCGTTAATATCCTTCGGCGTCTCCACCGTATTGCTACGGGACAAACGACAAAATTCAAAAAGTTAGACGCATTCGTCATGCAGAGCGACATACCTTGGGCAGCTCCGCGCGATCGATATGAGTCAACATCGCCTTTCCGACGACTTCCGGGCCCTTTCCGACCATCTGGAACTTGGCAAACGTGGCCGCTGAGATGAATGGTTTAGCAGCCCAGAAGATCCAAGCCATGTATGCTGGCACGTTGATGAAGAACTTCTTCGCCTGTCCAACAGACACGGTTCGTTCCATCAGCACGGTAAAGGAAGGGCACCCCGAGGAAACGGATGGATGACCGAATGGGGAGGGACGTTTTCCCTCACCAATGTCTCGGGATAGTAATCTTGAAAGAGTTTCGTTGCTGTTGTGGCGGCTTTTTTCGCGTTAGTGTCCCGACTCGCCATGGTCAGACCGTCATAGTCGAACACTTGGGTGATGCTGTCGACGGTGAGGAAGTCGAGTTCTCGAAGGGCTTCTTCCATCCTTCCAACGCGCCACCTTTTTGAAACCGATAGAAATGCAAGCGTTGAGACAAAATCCATACCCCCAAAAAGGCCACCGGCCTGGGGCCTGAAGCTCACCGTAGGAATCGATCGAGATCGCTAAAGATGGCGGCAGAGTTGTCCTTTCGTCCATAAACGTTGTATCTGTTTGTTTGTTTTTTATTTAACAAAAGCTCAGCTGTGAGGGGAAGGGGTAAAGAGGATTTCACGTACGAGACAGGTCGGCCACCTTTGTCTTTTCCAAAGACGAACAGTGTCTTGCCAAACACCTCATCTGGGAAGGGCTCTGTGACCGTGTCTGACGTTTTAAAATCATGCCGCCAACGCAGGGTCTTGATGAACATCGTCTGTGCGGCATCGACGTCCAGGTTTCTGTTTACAAAACGATCAGGAACAAAAAAAAAAAAAAAAAACAGGAAATCAGATGGGTGACGACTTTCATAGACAATTTCACTACATACCTTGCCCTCAAGAATTTGACCAAGATCACACTAACGCGAGGATCGAGATCCGCGGATTGCAAAGGATCGATGGGTACGCCCCAAAAATCCGCGGGAGTCGTCTTTAACGATTCATCTTCCAGATCCTTGAAGGCCTCTTCAAATATGAGGGGCAAAGCTGAAATAAGGATGTGAACTCGGGCTCGCTCGGTCTCTGTGAATTTGTCCGTGAGAGGGCTAGATGACTGAGGTTCCACTGCCGTCGATACACCAGGAATTGCTGTTGTTGGCATGGTGGGAGTTGTCGCACTCATGATAAAAGTTGAAGGAGCGCTAGGTTGTTTTCCGCTAAGGAAGGAGGGTTTTTTTGTTTGAAGGAGCAAGTTTTGTGAGTTTTTCCTGGACATGCCGCAACCATGCTTTTGAACGTGGTTTTGCGGAGAATGCGTCTTCGTGAGAATTGCCGAAGCCGACCCCATCCTCATTTCCCTAGCACAGGGTTTTAAGCCGAACCGCATCATGACGCACGGTGTCTCTAGCTTGTGAATTGATTTGCTCTTTTAGCGCAGGGTGTAGGGGGGTACATCTGGCGGTGCAGGAAAAGTAAATGAAGGGTAAAATGCACATTATAGAGGAAGTCGAAACTCCCAGATGCTTGGGGTTGTTCGCATTGCCATCTGACATCCCTTCACTCTCCACTTCTATTGTACACTGGGTCAAGCATTGGTAAGAGATATATAAATATAGCCTTCGGCACCGTCAAAGGTTATCGGAACCGTTCCAAAAGAAGGAAACCTCACCATCCATCGAAGAAGCTGTACAGGTTAAGTTTAGCTTTAGCTTCAGCAACGGAACCGAAGGTGATTGACGTTTTGTCTTGGAAGGGATTCCCGTTGGGGAAGGACAAGAGGTCAGATCCAAACGACGACGTGCTAAGGGGCATCGGAAAACTCCGAAAACATCATGGCCCTTATTGGGGGCCCTGTTAATGTCGGGTCGGATCCTGTGTTGGTAGATACATTTCCCATCCTATGTCTGTACTTTAGCTGACCCACTGCCTTAACAGCCAAGTACACAGCAAGGCATACGAAATAGCGATTTTTCTACTACCGTCATCGTTCGGATCCGGTCGCATCCCTGGATGCCAAGACGGAGGGTGTGGTTGCGAGTACCCCGGACAAAGGTATTCCGTGAGCTCCCCGACCCTACCTGTTGCTTGAGGTCTAGCTCATCGACGATTACGTCCATCACAACGACTCGCGCCGGGTCGTTACGTATCGGGAAGGGAGCAGAAGGCGAGACCGAACCTTAGATGGCTTTGCATAACAGCGCTGAGACCTGTCATGGGCTTCTCAAGGGGAACAACAATGTCGATATTGGACCGTGAGCACGGTGATGTCACAGCGCCCTGAGCTATTTTAAACGTCGGCTCGAGTTCATGGTCTACCACGACCCGGAATGTGTTATTGCCGCTCACCCATCTTTACATTGGTGTTCGAGTTGTCACCCAAGCCTAGCCCCTTCTATCACAGTCCGACGATTTCACCTGCTAGAAGAGTTGAGCCATCATGACAGTTGATCCTGATTTTGTTGTGTTAATCTCAGACCGAGGCCGGTACTGTCCGCGATTCGTCTTGGGGTCACACAGTCAGTTTGATGGTGATGATAATTAGCAACCTTGCGGTAATATCAAATTTCTTACTTCTGTTACCTTGGTAGACTGGTGGTGTACAGTCACGTCAGACCCGTAAGTCGCCCACATGGCTTGCATCGGCCCAAAGTAATAATCAGAAAGGCCCTTGGGGTACACTAGAACTATGCTTTGATCGTGTAGATTTAAGAGTCGCCATTTGTAGTTTATCGAAGACCATTACCAAACTCCCATTCGTAAGCCTCTCCGCAGTGCAAGCAATGGGAGGGGCTGGGGCCCTGTGGACCATTGTAGATATCTCCGAGCGTGGGGTCCTTGCGGTGAACCCCGATGCCCACATTATGGACGGAATCGTCGAAGCCAAACCACACTTTCCACAGAAGCACCGGCGCATGATGTCACCGCGGCCGGTAATCTCCGAGACTAGCTTGTGACTATCTGTTGGCTAGAGAAGCAAGAGCATTGCTGTGCCGATCTCACAACGCCTAGAACCCATCAACGCCTTGCAAAGTTGCTTCTGCGCCCACCCTCCCCCCGAATAGAACCCACGATTGAGTAGAAATATCATGGCAAACGTCCATACCACGTATAGCCGTCGACCATTGTTCTCCAGTTGCAGCCAATTTCTAATATAGAACCCTGCAACGGCTGTACAAGAAGAATTAGCTTTGCCAGCGCTTTGTAGCCGCGCGAAGGTAAGAACATATAATTTGCCCAAGGATGGAGATTCCGTGACTCGTGCCAATAGTGGTACATATATTTAAGTTATGTCACGTCAGGGGTCCATTGGACAACAATGAGAACTGCATCACGTCGGAGCTCCGCAATGCGGTTATGCCAATGGCACGCCTCAGTGACCAGGGAGGGGGGGCTTCAACATTTGATTTAGCATTGTTTTTGCCGATGAGCCTTGCCACCGTGGCCAAACGAGCTCAGTGTTCGTTTTATGAGCTGTATGACATCGGCAGGCGAGAGCAGAGAGGAATGCTAGCTTTACACTATTCATAGCCAATGTAGAGTATCCAAACAAGAGTTCTGGTTCATCAATTTTCATTCCAAGTGTCCGGGAAAAGGTGCTGTGACAGAATTTCGAACGCCTGCTAGGAAATCTACGAGGTCCCTCATTTATCCAGAGCTTGTGGTTTCGCCGTTCTTGAAGCTCTCGTTGACCTGCCATCCAACAATCAGGTTTCCAGTAATCCGCATCTCATGACACATGAACTCACTTTCAGCAGGAAAACTTCATCTGTCAAGATACGGGAACCTGTGATGGCCAATGCTTTTATGATCGGTAACGTCGCCTCATGCGCCTCCTTTGTGCCAGCCGCGTCAGCAAACAGCTTCGTATGGTTCCCGCCATTGGGCAACGTCGGTATGGCAAACATCGGATGGAGAGATGGGAGTTCTAAAGTGGGGAGCGAGGCGTATGCGGTTTCAGAACCCAAGAGAGTACCTCTCGAGAGGACATGAAATAGACTTACCGTACGTGACATTACCCTTCATAATTTATGATTGGATAAAGAGGATAGTGAGTTGTGTGTGACCAATGAGCTCGGGTGAAGGAGGAGCTCACAAAATCAGTAGAACCCCCGATCGCGCCTGCGGCCCCAGGATCTGTGTCGATGCCATACCGCTTCTTAGCTACGGCAGCGAACTCGTCCGCTGTTATAGGAAATCTACAATTAATACTATGCTGCAAAGAGAGATTGTCTTGTTACGTACCAAGAGTGATGTTTTGGCGTAGGTCGTACGTGGCGCCTCCTTCACTGTACTCCATACGGCAGTCTGTTGCCAATGCCGCAGCTCTGAGATCGAGAAAGTAAGGGGTGAAATTCTGAAATGCATATGTTGAATGCGTTACTCAACTCGAAACACTTCTTTACTCGCGCTCGTAGAACTTTGACCTCGTCCCAGCTAGGTGCGCGAACGAGCCACTCCATCTTCGCATAGTCAGGAATGACTAGAAGTTTTCGTACGTATTAGTTGTAAGAGATGATGGCTAAACACCCAAAGCTTTGCTTACTATTTGAGGCCCAGTCTCGACCTTCCACAATACCATGAACACGATGGGTAGGTTTGATCTATTACAAGCGTGAGCATATCTAGATCTAACATCATGGTGTAGGTGGAGCATACCTGTTGACGAAGTACAGACACCGCAGAATAGGCGAGGAAGGCGGCTTGAGAACGAAGAGTTGTTAGGCGCAAAGTTTAACCTGGGTGATAACGAGCTCTCACCATCAAGAGCATTTTTGCCCTCCCAGGGAGCAGCAGATGCATGAGCACTGATTGAAACGTCACCAGTCAGTGAGCATACGTTTCGTAACGTCCCCGAAGTCCCACATACGTGTGACCAAAGTATTGAACTGTCAGCTTTTGTACCGCCAAGCACGGCCCGGTACCAGCCGAGTGCGGTCGACCGGGACCAGGGTGCGCCATCAAGCAGATGTCCATGTCCTTATACCCTCCGCCATCAATGAGTATGATCTTGCCTCCCCCACCCTCTTCAGCAGGCGTGCCAAGAAGCACGACCTTCCCTTCCACGTCATGCTTCTTCATGGATTGAGCTACTGCGAGAGCTGCGCCGACCCCGACGATCGCAATGAGGTTGTGACCACAGGCATGGCCGACTCCTGGAAGAGCGTCCATCTCTGAATTGAAGCCGAGCGTGTGACCACCGTGACCTATTTGGTATTCTGCTCGCCAGGCGGTGTCGAGTCCAAGATAGTGCCGAGTGACTTTGAAGCCCCTTGATTCCATAAACTCGGTCAATGTGTCGTGTGCATATCTGGGAAGTTATAATCAACAAGCGGACGACAGTTTGTTGAGAGACCCCAAAACGAACTTCTCTTTATACCCCAACTCGGGATGATCTAATTTCAAGCGAGCATGAATAAGAGCTTAAAGGTGGCAGAACTATAAGGAAGATTTTGCTTACCGTGTATCTTCAGGCTTAATTCTCGTAAGTCCTTGTTGCAAGCGTCGATGCAACTCTCAATCGTTTCAGCGATGTCTGAACGGTAGAGCGGTTCACAATCACTGTAGTCTGGCAGCTTGCGGTCTACCATCGCAGCAGTCCATTCTTCGACAGTAGAGTATGGCGCTGGCTCTTCGCTAACAAAGCAAGGAATGCTGGTTTGATGACACGAAGTGGCTGAAACGTTGCGATCGGATTCCTTCATTTCGTTTGTTCCGTCATTGTTCGGCATCGGCTGCTTCTTCCGTCGCAATGATGGCAGGAGGTTGAGAGGTAGCAAGCAGCTCATTCAGAGTAGAGGTCTTATTCGGGGATGGTTGCGGATGCAGGGTTCGTGCGAAGTCGAGGCTCTTGTCCCGCAACGTTGCGTTCAGATTGACGTCAAGATCAAGCCTATTTGTCAAAGCGTAGAGAACGTCCTTGTCTGTCATCAGTTCCACACTCTGTCGCCAGTTAATGGTTGGCAGGTACGCAATGCTAATTTACGGGGGAGTTCAATTATGGAAGTGGGGGAATGTCTACTGATACAGTTCCATGAGGCGCATGAACATATTCGTATACCAGCCTGTGAGCCCCCATATTTCCAAACGACCAGGCTGCTCGCTCCCACCCACTTCATCTATCCCCGTCGCCACGGCGAACTTTATCCCACTACCCTCAACCTCTGATGTGACATCCACTGCGTAGTATGGATCTAGTCCTCGAAAGGCAAGGACATGTGGACGGAGTACATTTGGGTCCACCAGGTCCACGAAACGTTCGTGGAATAGATGTATGACCTCGGCAGGGGAGAGTGTAAAGGCGTCCAGTTGCATTGATGGTAAGGCCTCGTCTGACGGATCCAGGTAGGATGGTCTCGCTAGTGGAAGGGGATGTATGAACCCCTATATCGGTCCCATATATGTGAGACGCCTGGTTGGCTTTGATCAAGGACCGTGAGGCAGCACTCACAACGAACGGGTACACTCTCAGGCCCGTTAAACTCAGCACTGACGGACCCATTTGCCCCAAGACTTCAATGCGCTCAGGTTCTATCCCGATTTCTTCGTGCGTTTCACGAAGCGCTGCACTCAAGTACGAAACGTCCACCTGCGCAAGGATATTTTCAACATAGATCACACGCACATTGGTCTAACCCTCACCTCATCCACCTTTCCACCAGGAAAGCTGTTGAATGGCATCGTTAGACACCTCCCGGAACTAGGTTGCTACAATGCTGACCTCACCTCGCCGGCGTGGTGCCTTAGCTTCCCTCGCACCTCATACAAAATTCCCGGATGACCATTCATATTACATAGAGGTATCAATACTGCTGCTTTCCGGACACTTGAATCCGGCGGTTCTTGAGACTCTGAATATGCTAAAGCCAATTTAGCACGGATGTTGGCGAGGTGCCGAGAGGACAGCGGTTTGTCAATCGAGAAGTATGGCGAGAAGGTTCGAGGAGGAGGTAACCGTAAGGTAGGCATTCCAGATTGGCATCCAGAGGGTTTCAATAGTCGGTTTGTGAGGACAATGCTTTGTGCCTTCTTCGAAACATGAACACTACCGTCTCACGACACAACCGCCGTCCTCTACAATCACCCGCCACCATCCCCGCCCCGGACAATGACCGTTTATAACCCTTCTCGACATCATGAACAGATACTAGCCCAGTTTGAGGATAGACCCGCGTCTTTTACTGTTAAGTTATACCCGGAGCATTGGCTGATAAACAACTCCCGTCCCAATTTATACCATACGCCCATTTCAGTCAGTATTGTTGGAGGGATAAGCATTCGCTGTCTCTACTAATGGCCATTCGCAGTTCTTGCTAGACGACATACGCGATCGACGGATACCGGTGGATTGGTTACAGTCCCTAGACCAGCATGGGATCACGTTCTATGACGGTGCGCTCCGGCGACTTCGTCTCAGCGGCGCACTAATTCAACCATCTTTTCCAATATTAGGATGTTTGATTGCCGAACTTATTGATTATAGAACGGCATCCACCACCAAAGAACGAGTGGTCCTCCCTCTAGACCCAGAATCATTATGGACCGACATCAGACTAGAAAAAGCTCGGAGCGGAAAGGTCGTCAATGAAGAAGAGGCGCTAGATATGGAAGCACGTATTTTAGTGCGTTCCTTCAGGATTTGATATAGCGAGCCGAATGGAAAATACTAACGGCGTTTGGTACACCGCTATACTTTTAGGCCGCTACTTCTGCTCCGTTATGCCTGGAACCGGACATACTTATCTCGCGCATTGCCAATGCATCACTGAGAAGCAGCGCCTTGCCCATACCCGCCGCGTTCAAACTTAAATCCGAAGCCGCGCAGAACGAAGGCGACGACGCGATCAAAGCGAGGGATGCCAAGATCATGTCGCTCATGAACCCGCATAAGAGTCGACCGAATCACCCGAGCGCTCGCTTGCTCGAGATCATCCAACGAAAACAGGCTGGTGCCGCCGGTCAGGCCCTCACGCAAAATCACCCCGACCTCCATCCCGTCCCGATGCCGATCCCCATGCAACAGCAACCCGCCTCGATGCACCAGATGGCTGTAGCACACCAGCAACAAATACTACAACACCAGCAACAACAATTGCAGCAGTCACAAGGTCAACCACCGCCCCAGCCCCAGCAGTACGCGGCCGTTCAGATCCAACCTGCCGCCACGGCGCAGAAGGACCTCGGAAAGGGGAAGAAGAAAGATAAACCAAAGACAGAAGAAGGGACTCCGGCCCCACCCCAGACCCCCGAAGTTAACACACAATCGCTGCAGAAGCAACCGAAGCGCAAAGCCAGCGTTTCAGGGATCACCAATTCACCTTCGAAGAAGAACAAGGTGTTGAAGAAAGCCAGCGAATCGGTTGAGCCTTCCCCTGGGCCGCAGCAGCCTCTTCCGCTTCCGAACGTGCAGCAGCAGCAACCACCACAGGCGCCACCGCAGCAACAACAACCTGTCGCATACCAACTTCCACCTTCAACGACCACTGCGATACAATATGCCAATCACAACCGTAAACAAAGCGCCCCGCCCCCCAAAAAGCAGCCCACGGTGCCTACGGTCATTAAGGCGGAATCGGGAGGACAGACGAGCCAACCCATGTCGCAAACGTCCTCGATGCACTCGGCGGGACAACCGCTCACGGGACCCGCGACTGTAGTTGCAGGTATGATGCCTCAAATGACGATGCCAATGCCGAATGCGAAACCCAATCAGGTCAAGCCGCCCACGCCAGCGCCTCAGACGCAACAGCTACAGCAACAGGCACAGCAACAGCAGGCCTTGGCCCAGCAGGCGATGATCCTCCAGCTCCAGAACAATCCAGCGGCGATGGCTGCTTTCCGACAACAGCACCAACAAAACCAACAGTTCCAACAGCAACAGTTGCAGTTACAACAAGCGGCGGCAGCGGCGGTGGCTGCACAGCAAGGCCAACAGCCACCCCCACACTCGGCGCTCCCCCCTCACATGCAGAATCAAGCCCTAATGAACCATCAACAGCAAAGCATGCAGGCCCACATCAACCGTATCAACTCGACGCAGCAGGCGGCGCGATTAAATAGTGCGAACATGGGGTCGGTCCCGGGTCAAGGCGGACAGATGACCCCTCAAATGAGACAGCAGATGGCTGCAATGGGCATGCTGCCTTCACAATCTCAACAGGGCGCGTACATTCAACAGCAAGCGGTGGCAGCTTCACCGCAGATGGCCCAGCAATCGCCGCATATCGCTCAAACCACGCAGCCTCCGTCTCGCCCAGCGTCAACGGCCCAGAACACACCTGCGCAAGCTAGTTTGCCAAACCTCCCGCAGACGCAACAAGGCCAGCACCATGCGTACCAGGCGCAACAAGTGTTGTTCCGACAACAGTTTATGCAACAGCAGCAACACCATCAGCAGCAGGCCCAGCTTCAGGCCCAGCAACAGCAGGTACACAATGCACAGCAGGCCCAACTGCAGCAACAGCAACAGCAACAGCAGCAACTGTTTAATATGCAGTTAAACGCGAACCCAAATATGCAGTTGCAGGCTCCGATGGGACAGGCTGGATGGCGAATGGGGGGACAGCAACTCAATCGTCAGCAAGTAGCCTTGCTTCAACAACACGCGATTCAGAATATGAATATAGCTGGCATGGGACGGGGTATGCCACCAGGCCAAGGCCGATAAGCACCTTCGAACCAAGATGTTTTCTATTTCAAGGCATCCTCCTCCTTTCGGGTTACCTGCTGTTGTCATTGTACGTCTTTACTTATCGCTGTGCATGTACGTCTTTCACCGCTATCGTATTTTATTGAACCTTGCTGCTATGTGGGATCAGCTGATCTGTGGGCTGTGGACGTCGAGGCGAGCGTTCCCGTTTGCGGACGGGGCCGGATCATGAGTCACAACGCCGGTCGAACTTCGCTTGATTCCATTAGGTAAAAGTTGATTGCTTCAAGGAACGAGATGCCTCGATTCGGAGTAGATGGAGGGTCGACGAGTGTCTTTAGCAACGTGTCCATCCCACATATGCCTTGAGGCATGCATTGGCGGTGCATGGCCTCAGGCTTGCAAGGTTTGGCCTTAGGCCTTCCATACTGCCGGATGGTGTTCCTGCGGGTAAAGGGCGATTATTCTCGACTCTCAAATCACTGAGCAAGGTTCGATTTGAAGTTTGGAGAGCGATTCTCCACATCTCTAGTCTTCTTTGATCTCTCCACTCTTTTGAAATGTGAGACATCGAGGCGAGGCGTCCTACGAACCCCCCTCTGTCACCGAGGTTTAAATTAGTCAGATATTCAGAAGATGCTCTATGGTAAAAAGTAAATACATCATCGATCCGATGGCCTGTTGCAGATCTTCTCCATTTGCTAAAGGTCATCGGGCTCCCTTCCAATCTAGGGTGCCACGCTTATCCGAACAGTCCCATTGATACATTTGAGACCTTCCTTCGACAGTCGAACCTTACATCATGTGTCCCGACGACCCGCTACCGTGGCTGAAAGGGTGTGTACCTGGGAGAGGAGAGAGCCAGTTGTCAGCCACTGAATGCGCACTATCTCCCCGCGCGTTGCTTCATTACAGAAAGAGAAAGGTTTTATTTACATCCTGGCTCCTTGACGATGAAACGAATTGGTCAATGGCGTGGCCGCTGAAAGGTTTCCAAACGGAAAAGCTTCAGCCAATAGTTGAAGAACCAAAGAACAGGATATGCGGAGACGTACGTGGAGCACTGTATTCACTCTGCAAGACGACACTGAAGGGGTTGGTCATGACCCAAGTGAGCGCTCCGTTCCGCATCCCCTCTGGCATGACGTGTGACCCGCCGGTAGGCCTGTGGCGAACAAAGAAACGTGAGTATGAAAGCCGGATCGACTAGCACAGATACAGAAGCCTCCGTACCCGCTAAGCCGTAAGAGATTCACGCGAAGCGTGTAACGCCCTCGCGTTCGCACAGAAATATCCGGGAAGATGAAGAACATTCCCGGTTGGCCATCTAGGTCCACTAGGGACTGAAGCGATGCCACGAGTGTCCCGTATAGCATGCGTGGTCGATCCGGTCCATCGGCAAGATCAATAGGCTCTGAGCCATCCGCACTATAGAGGTTAATATGTGCGGCGAGAAAAGGCATCTCCGTATGTCTGGAATCCGCCGAAGACATCGGTCTTAGGATCAGCGTGCTGTGGCGGGAATAGCGTAGAGTACGTACGCAGGTATGATATTCCTGGAGGTGTCCCGTACGACCAGACGGACGACGAGAGCAGGTTGAAGGGGTAGACGAGAGAGCACAGCAGTGGCGCCGAGCTCTGAGACTCTCTCGGGGTGTTGCACGACCTCTAGGTGATAGGAACGACTGCCAAGAACCGGCAATAGTGAGCGATCTAATCATTTCTCAACTCCATGAATTATCCACTTACCCATCACTCGGAGCATCTCCAGCGTCGCTTGGAACGACAGAATCTCCAGGACTATATCGGGAGCCTAGAGGCGACATGGCATCACTGCCTCTCATACTGGGACTGGCCGAGCTGGTCGTCGTGCCTGTGGCAGGTGGGTTAGGGCCCGAGCCAGAGCTAGAGCGGGTCGAGCCAGCTGTAGATCGCGTCGCTCTAGCGTCGTCACGCGAGAAAGTGGTGAGGGCACCAGCGGGCAAGGAACCAATGACCTCGTGTGCGAGTCGAACCAGCAGCATGTGATGTTCAAGGAGCGTGCAACGACCAGCGTGGACGGCATCGAAATTAAGGAAGCCATCGTTCTTGCCGTCAACGGCAGAGAACGAGGCGGGAGTTGGAGGGGAGAGCATCGCGACGGACATTGGCGGGGGTGTCGTGGGGTGTATACGTTGAGAAGGGGTTGGGTGGGGTGTGAGTGGAAGGAATTAAAAGAACGGAAGATTTGGTGGACTATTGATGGGTATCCGCAGGTCTTGTGCTGCGTCCGTCTGAGGAGAGAACTGAAGCGGTGGCGACCTCTTACCTTATAGCTCGCCGACGGGTCAAAAGAAAGTTCCCTGACGGCTCGCAGGTCCGATACGGTTTGGGAATCTGTAACCCTCCGTCGATCCTGGTGTGGTCAAACCGAGGCCCCGGGAATTCGTGTTGCAGGAAAAGATGCACCAGCTCGCCAGGCTTGGGTGTCCGGCGGGATCCGCAAATCAGATGTCGTCAATTTCTTTCTCTTGGGATCAATTGAAGAAATACCGCCGTTCGTCTGGAGTTTGGATCCAAGAATGAGAGTTGATGGCAAAAGGTATAGCAAAGTCGTTATTGTCCAAAGTCGGATGTCTTTCTTCCTATGAGTTGGGGAGGAACTGCCATGATTCATTGGGGAGTTCTGTATCGTATCGTTTGACGGTGACAAGGCAACGGAGAGTGCGGAACTCGGATCGTCCTCGGAACAGAGTCACAATGCGCTGGATGGGAGTAAGGTAGGATGCAAAATACAAAGTACATGGCGGTGAAACGCGGCAAAAACGAAAGGCACGGCAATCAACAGCCCTCTATAGTCTATAGGACGACGCTCTTCAACCAGCTCCAGCCTCCTGCTGCTCCCGTCATAATGGTGGCCGCTGCGAGCATAGGCTTTACGCCGGCTGTGAAGAAACCAGATTTAGTAAATACCTCTGCTGGCCAACATCCGAACCCTGTATCCACTTAATGCGGGGGAGAGACATGCACGAAGTACGATAAGTAAAACGAACACGCACCCGTCGACTTGAACAGCGCTCCGGTCAACCCCCCAGCCGCCATGCCACCCCACATATCATGCTTCCCTCGGTACGCGTCAATTGAGGAATTGATTCCGTTGTAAATGAGCGCTGAATGTTCCCAAATGACGGCATCAGTCTTTGCCTTATCTCTGATTTTAAGCTGCGGTGACGTACCCAACACCCCCGCTGAGTTCCCAATGAATGTGCCACGCCGTGTAACGGAGTTCAAGATACTGTTAATGCGTAACCTCGTACTTGAGACAGCAAGAGGCCTGAAAGCACCCTCTCGAATGCCCCAAAGGCCTCCGACGCCCAGACCTGCAAGAACAGCAATCCAAAATCGGTTAAAATGCTAAACGTCCAAAGGTGCGTTTAAACGGAATCTTTGACTAGCCTAGAACGAGGAATGAGTTAGGATTCCACATTGCAATACCTCGCGAGAGATGACGCGCGGATTACTCGCCTGTAAGATAGGTCGTTCCTGTCCCATAGCACAAGTCGTCGGACCATCCTCGACTCGGCAGGGCAGTGCCGGCTCCGGGTAGCGAATTTGTCTTCTCATCGTCGAGTAACAGGTAGTCAAGCTTGTCTCCGATGGCAGCCATTGGATGGAGCTTGGCTGGGTCAAAGGTGCCTGCATTCAGCAGGTCAGACGCGGTCACAGCATCTGCAGACGAGGATGATCCAGAGCCTTCCCCTCGGCTAAAGGACGCGTTCCGTAGATACTTGGCAGTATCAACATCGAGCTCCGCGTCAGTAGGGGCCTTCTTGTCCTTTTGAAAGTCGATAAAGCTCATGCTGGGCAAATGGGAAAGAATGAATGTGGTTTGCGTCCAAATAATTTCGGGTGGGATGCGGAGATACCTTCGTATGGCCGGGACTCAGGCACAACGTCTCCACCTTGACTCTCATTCTACTCTTTCGACAGTGCTATGCCGCCTAAGGATGGGCCAGGAGGGGCCGCCACGAAGAGGAAACGGGGAAATCACAATGTCATCTATGGAAACGCTTTGCCGATCCTTTCCTTCCCTGACCCAGCGCAAGCTTCGTGGCTGTCCGCACTCTCTTACTTTAAATCTTCTTCGAAACAAATTATCTCTAACCCCGACTGCGTCGGCATCCTTGATGTGGCGTCGCGATCAGTGTGGGTGGTTAACGCGCGGGACATGACCATCCTCTGGCAACGAGGCTTCTTCGGGAAGGGCAGCTTGTCCAGGAGTGAGCCAAGCTGGTTGACACGGCGTCTCAACGAGGTCAAAGACTCTGCAAAAGGTCCGTCAATGTAATGAAATGTTGAGTAATTGATCGGTTCCTGATTCTCCTCCTGTTTTGGTGGGATGGTTGCAGGCTATACTGCTGAAGACATGACCGCGAAGCGCAGGGCAGAACGCAAGCAATTCAAAACTGACAGAGCCGATGCTATTGCGGCAGCGCGAACCGAAGCCGAGGCTGTTTTTGCTGCCACGGGGACACTGCCACCCGCTCTGTCAGAGTTGGCTTTCATACCCTCCCACTCGCGGCCCACTCGCCCCATACCATCAGCTACTCCCGTTCCGGAGCCTCCGGTCCCGATCGATGTAATAGGGCGTTCCGATGCTATTGTATCACCACGACCCTTCATTAAAGATACCCCAGTTGATATACTCGGATCCACATCCGAGGAGCCGATGCCAGAGCCCATTGTCGAGCAAATGGAACACTTGCAACTGACGCTGCAAGAGGCGTTCTTCCTTTCCTGGTCCCTCGGCTGCTTGCGAGTCTTAAATCCCGAAACCGTATGTTGTATGCGCCAAAGCTCTCATCGCACTTTACACTCTAAAGTATCGCATGGCTATTTACCGGTCCCCTTATCGTCCCGTGTAGGACACCTATCTTACAGTGCAAGATCTGCTCCGACAGTCTCTCGATGCGTGTCTACCGTTCGCCCCGCCAAAACTGTCGCGGAGAGCAGACAGCCCTTTTCTCGTTAACTACGCTGTTTATCATCATTACCGGTCCCTGGGATGGGTTGTCAAAGGCGGGATCAAATTTTGTGTCGATTATCTGCTCTACAAGAAGGGCCCCGTATTTCACCATGCAGAGTTCGTAGATCGTGTTGTTACGATTAGAGCTTAAACTGATGCTTCGCATTGCCAGATTTGCACTTGTAGTCTGTCCGGTTTACGAAGAACCTGAAGACGAGGAGACATCGCCCTTCGATCTCCCGAACAGTAAACCTATGGATTGGGCCTGGTTCAGTACAATCAACCGCGTTAACTCGCAAGTGAAGAAGGCGAGTGTGGCTTGAAGTCTCATCGTTACTTCTACTCTGACAGACGGAACACAACCACAGACCTTGATACTCGCATACGTTACCATACCATCATCGAAGCGATTGGGGGTTGGATTAGACACTCCAGAATGTCTCGCCCAGTACTCGGTCCGCGAGGTCGTCGTGCGGCGTTTTATCCCCGCGAGGATGAGGGACTGAAAGCAATGCCATATTAGGAGTCCGAGGACTAATAACCAGGATGGATTATTATGCGGTACATTACAGGACGTCAAAACAACAATATAAAACAAAACAAGGCCCTGAACCCCAGCCGCGAATCTTACCGTGTGCTAAAACTTTGTCTCTCCCAATGCTTCTCGATCAGTGATGTTCATCTTCTGCCACGGCCGAAATGATGATGTTAGGTTGCTCTGGTTTTACATATGATGGTGACAACCTGCCGAGTATGGGCTGGTGAGGCCACTGAGTTGTAGGCCGCAGTAACAGGTCTTGATGATAGTATGAGTTATTTGATGCCCAGAATCGAAGGAGATAAGGTGTAGCAGGTATGAGTGGTCCGCGTTTGGGAGTGAGATAGGATTCATGGAAAAAGGTGAGATGCGGCGACCAGCTCAGGTTTGTGATCTCCTTGACTAAATGGACCCTTGAATGGCGACACGGCGATTCTTTTCCTCGAACTTTGCCAGTAGTGGTCCCTTGGCGCTGCCCATGTCGACGATCGGACTAGCTTCTTCAGCCCCCCGCTCTACCGGCATGTAGAAGTCTGCCCCATTAGCCTGCAAGAACTCGTGTACAGCTGCCGCGTCATCAAAACCGAGCTGTCGAACAATGAATGATAGCGGCAATGTTTTATATCTGTACGGAAAAACGGAAATGCGGACCGTCAACAACTATACGCAGTTCTGAGTTGAGACGGGGGTTTGACGCACGACTTGCTCATGATGCACAAAGCTTCGAGTCTAGCCCTCTCGATAAAGTGATCCATTATGTACGCGCCCATGTTTGGCGCATTAGCAAAGAGAATGAAGAAGGCGTGATAGTTACTTGTTGCCATGGCCCTCTGGACCTCCAATGCGTGCTTGACGGCCTCGTGCTCTTTCATCTGTGGGGTTAGTGTAGACATCAGACGGTTCATATCTGCGAGTAGAATAAAAAATCGCCGCCACTTTCCGTGAGTAGATGAGCGCGAAACACAATGCAGGGACTCACCGCTCCGGTTCCGGACATGAACGAGGTACAGAATGCGATATGCAAGGAACTCTTCTTTCTTGCCTGGCAGGCCCATCTCATAGAGAGTTCTGAGGGCAGATTGACATTGGTTATACTCGACAAGGTCAGCCTGTGGAGGGGTGACGGTTCGTGAGTACGGCGAAGTAATAAAGACGTGATATACGCACAGATTCAAGAGCAATACGGGCGTGCATCTCATACACCTGGACCGTAAATTCGTTCTTTATCCTCTGAACCTAAAAATTACACGTCAGTGCTAGCGTAAAGGAAGATCATCATGGACAGACTGACCGTTAGATCCTGCCTCAACGACTTGAACTGGTCGCATACCCAGGGATAATTGGGCTCCAACTTCCATTTCCGCGAGATCTCGGCAAAGGCATGGACCAGGACACGGTATGGGCGAATGTCCTTTGGGTCTGGTTCCTATATGGACGGAAATTAGCGCTCTGGTACCCGAGGGGTGGAGGATGGAGAGGTAGTAGGACTGACTGAAGTCAGCCTCAAGTAGTTCTTGAACACCTTCTCTGATGTCCCAACGATGTTATGCTTATCCCAGGATCCTGCAGCGCCAAAGTCACCGCTATTGTCGTCATCACCAGCATGCGCATTAAGGAACCTGCGCCTCGCTTGATGCCCACTCTTCCCACCCACAGTACGAGAGAAGCTAAAAGATGTATTTGTCAGTCCTTGCATTCCATGATCGTTATCCATGGAAGTAGTAGTAGGGGCCATCTGATGATTGACATGACGGGAATACTCGTGTTCGGGGAGGAGGCCTGCCTGCTTCTTTCGCTCGATGTCATGCTCTCGCTCGAACCGTCGAGCCCTCAGTGCCAAACGCTCATTGGTCTCGGAGGCAGCCGGTACGAATTTATAAGACGAGACAAGTGCGGCGGCTTTTTTCGCCTTCTTGGAAAGGGGTTGCGCTGGGGTTGAGTCGAAACTAAAACGGAGCGTAAATTTCAGGTCCAGAAGGAGCTGGTAGGTCGGTGAGACTGCTTACCTTTTGCGCTTGAAGGACTTGGGTTGGAGGCTGCAGCGTAGCAAACAAACTCAGATCAACTTGATTTGGTCGATAGGAGTGACCACCAAAGACCACTCACGCTTGCAGCTTCGCCTGTGTCCAGTCCCGTGTCCATAACGATCCGTCATCGTGACTCCGCCTGATCAGCTCCTTCAACTCTTTTTGCCCCTCTTCTCTGTTCGAATCCTGTAGCTGTCCCAGACAGCTCTGCACCCAGGTCCTGTTAAAATGAATGCGGTTAGTGTGGTGCCAACGCCACCTCTCATGCAACTCACTTCAAAGAATCCGGCCAACTGCTAGTAGACATGTTTAACGATTTGAGTAAAGTGCGTATGGGGGTTGTGGTGGTTAGGGGATTCTAGTATACTCGTGTGGTCGATGTTACAAGATGCTTCACACGAGGTGGACAGTCTCCTTACTTTTCGCATGACGAGCGAATAAGGAGATAACGATATTTTGGGGTACTCTTGTTTTAGGGAAAGGACTACACAAGGACTACCAGTATAAGAGGCAATTAAAAGATTGGGACACAGGACGTCTAGTGCAGATCTTTTGGTGGATTGTAGACTGTGGGAGCGTATCAACACAAGAACATGACATCAGTATGCGTAAAAATAGTACTCACATATCTTCCGGTTCTTCAGCGGCGTCCACTTGAAGCGCTTTGTGTAGAGCGCGAGAGTGGTGAGCACAGAGAAAATAATCACTGCCTGCAACCCGATCTTCTTTCTATCGTCATGCTCGGGTTCAGCTGCCCAGTTGAGGAAGGTGACGACATCCTTGGCCATCTGAGACGTGGTGGCCGGTGTGCCTTGCATATGCCAGAAGGTTTAGCATAGATGCTGTTCATAGACAGGATAGCGCCTCACCGTCGGGGTATTCCACGACACCATCGAAGAGCACTCGAGCCATAGCGATAGCACCGCCGGGGAAGTATGGGTTATAGTTCAGGCCCTCTCGAATATGAACACCTGCCGGAGGATCGACGTAGCCAGTAAGGAGAGAGAAAATGTAGTCCTGCATCACAAATATACATCATCAATGATATCTCGGGAAATTCTGAGAGTTGAAGACGTACCGCAGCACCGTGACGGGCCTTGACGATAAGACTGAGATCTGGAGGAAGAGCACCGCCGTTACCAGCTCGCGCAGCTTCCTCGTTCGGGTAGGGTTTGGGCATGTAGTCCGCGAGCTTCCCAGGCCTCATGAAGTTCTCTCCCGCATCATTAGGACCGTCCTCGTATTCGACTTCCTCTGCCATGGCCTTTACTTCATCGACGCCGTGAGAGACACCAACGAGGTTTCGCCAGGCAATGCGGTCAAGAGAGTGGCACGCAGCGCACACTTCCCGGTAGACTTGGTAGCCTCTCCGAATACTAGAATGCACATAATTAGCTAATGGATAGGATGTATGTCTAACTGTAGTAATTTGCGTACCTGGCGTGGTCGAAGCTCTCCAAAAGGCCCGAATGGCTCCACGGGTAATGAGCAGGATGGAGACCCACATCGGCCATTCCGCTTGCAGCGACAGATCCGACGAAAGGAAGTTGGCCATATTGATGCGTGTACCAGGCAACGGAACCGACAGTTAGACCTGTTGCCGCGGCCAGTGATGCACGAGAGGCGAAGATGGACTACACCCAAAGAAAAGTTCAAATTCGGTTAGCCATTTGTTCCACACAGCATCAAAAGGGGCTCTGCGAGAGTTGACCAACCGGTGAGGGCGCAGCTTCGGCAGCGGAGGAAGCGAAACGAGCCTGTGAGAAGTGTGAGTGAAAAGGCTCTGCCAACTCGTTGTCCAATCTAGCTTACTCCTGCAGTCTTGGTAGAACTAGAGGCGCCTGTCCGCGCTGAGGTCCATGCACCAGACCGGAGGAAAACCCGGGCAGCGCTTGATGAGTGCAGCATTTGGGGAGGTCGAATGTAATGATGGGATGAGGATTTCGCTATAGACTGAGAGGATTTCGTCCCCACGTCGATCGAACACCGTTGCACCCACACCCCAATGGCCAATAACGTCTCGATCATTAACGACGGTGAAAAGTAGACCAGTACACAAGGTAACTAGATATGATCAGTCATAGTCCGAGAAAAAGAAATCTGTTGTTGATGGTAGTGGCGGGATAGGTAGGTTGCTTGGTATTTCAACCTTCTCACCCGAGAGGTCCAGCAGTTTGATCTTCAAACCAATCTCAGTCAAAGCTTGTACCATATCCGCCGTCTCCTTTGTCGAAAAGTGATCACCACGCAGCATGTTAAGGCCATCAATCCAGTCTGAGTAGCTCGTCGCGTTCTCTGCAACTAGATCTGCCAGAGATCCATCTCGAGTACTAAGAAGGGAAAAGGAGAGCGGTGATGCCACGAGAGATGAGTAAGGAAGGTCTGAAGGCGCGTGACCACCGGTGTGTATGTTGGGCGGAAGCGCGCAGGTGTTGAGGGTGACATCCAGGATATGTGCCACTTCGACTGCAGATTCGACAAAGAATGAGTGACGGGCATAAGGAAGTATAAAATGAGCTCACTCCTCTCCGGAAGATCCTCCAACCCAGCACGGATAGGGAGTTTAACCACGCTATCAACATAATGCAAGTACCGCATGCTCTTGTCCTATAGTTGAGGCACTGCTCAGATATTTCTGGTCCCGCGGTAACGTATCAAACTTACCAGGCGAAAGAAGCGCCAGTTCCGAGGTGCACGTTTGAGAGTGATTGATTCCCGCATCGAGGATGTCCCAGAGAGCGGTACAGGATTCCCATTAACGAACCATGCGCCAAGCATCAGACATTGGATACGCTGGCTCCTCACAAACTCGAAGGATTCCTTGTAAAGCTTCGCACGGACGTTCCTGTTGACCCAAGTCAGTATATTGGAGAAAGAAAATGATAAACGGGTACAGGTGACATACCTCACGGGCGGTTTGTTGAGCAAGTCATCTTCCAGCTCGAGTTCCCTCATCTGTCTCTCGCGCACTTCACGGTATTCGCTGTCGAGAAAATCTCGCTCGACTTCATGCCAGGGTCGTGTCTCGTCTTTCAAAGCAACACCTATCCTACAAGACCGAATCAATCTCCGCGGCTCTTGTATGGATAACCATTAAAACTCACTGGCTTCGCACCAAGGCAGCCACTCGCGCGAAGTCGGTCGATGCAGCAGAACTTTCGTTCCATATCCTATGTTCGAAGCTCGTCAAATATATAAATAAGCTATGGCTGGACTGTTTAAATAGTTACCGCAGGAAGAACTTTAGGGCCAGGTTGTGCACCCGATGGAACGATAAGAAATAAGGATAGAATGACGAGGAAGTTGAATCTGCCGTGAACGTGGGTTAGACCCGTGTATCCTTCACCGAAGTGGGAAATGACTACTCACAACCGGGACTGAAGATTTGATAGTGGTCAGACAGGAGCTCTACTACTTCATTCGATGCCTTCGCCACTGGGCATCTCCGCTCTGCTGGCCGACTGAGTTGCTCCAATACAACCTAAGAGACAGAGGGGAACCTTTCAGGACGGAAAATCATTACTGTCATGGCAGAACGCTCTAACATCTGCAAAATATTCCGGAGAAGACACGGCCAGAATGCGCTATGACGGAAGAATGGTTTGTGAGCATTCGAGTGATATATAAGGAAATTAGAGACATACAAGACAATCAAGGCCAAGAAGCCCCACTCTGGAGAACTCTGATTGCAAATCCTCGCTCTCAAAGCCAATCTTGACCCACTTTCCGGTGTTCGCTCCCTGTGACGATTGTCCGTCAAACGCGGCAGGGTCCCAAGTTCCTGCGCTGGTGTTTACATTAGAACGTATTATTGGCGTTCTACCCTTTTGCGGGACACTTGGAGCATCGGGGATTTTGGAGGCGATCCAAATAACATTGAGGGTATCCCGTACACTCGGCACATCAGGGTCAACGGAGGTCGTTTTCCGACGATATGCTAGAGAAATTAAGTTTGCTTGGAACTCCATGACCTGAGATGACAGATCTTCCATCATGGACGATGATGTTAAGCGCTTTGAGATAGGAATAGAGTAAGTACCACGGCCCTCTGATCAGAAGAGCATCCGCATCACTGACCACAACTGCCTTTCTAACATTCAGCCGCTCGAGTTCGTTGGTTAGTTCTTCCCATCGTGCGTCCGTGGCATTTTTGAGGAGCGAGTTTATGAGCATCATGCTGTGAAATTTAGTAATCAGTAAAAGCCACGAACGAAAGGGCAAGAGGTGGTTACCTGTCCGTTGCCATTTTGGTATCGCCACTCGAAAGCTTCTGGACAACGCTGTCCAGCGGTCGGATTTGGGATCGATCATTTCCAGGGGATGGGGTATGCCCCATGTTCATTCGCTCCACTCTCATCTCATCCCATACGAAGTCGAAACCATACTCCCACATGCCCTTCCTTGGAATTTTGGCGTTAGTCACTATCTGTAAAGCGGGTTTGTTGGTCGCGCCATTTCCGGTTCCCGGTCTACTTGTACTCGTAGGTGCTTGTTGCTGGGGAGCGAAACGTGGATCTGCCTCGACGAGTCGCTTCAGTATGGAGGTAGCGGGACGAGAGACGTTGACAAGGTTATGTGGATTCGCGAGGATGAGGACGAGTTCGCAAACAAAGGATTTAGGGATGTTTGCCCAGCCATGATCCAGGGCCATCAAATTTTGCAATGCCTTCAACGCGTACTGTTGATGGTATAAATATGCGTTAGGGAACCCTGGCTATTTCACGCTACGGGCAACTCACAGCGAGCGTGTTGCCATGGCTGACAGAGATCACAGCCAGAAGCTGTGTCAGACCCCCGCGCTTAAGAAATTCGTTTGCAAATGCATCTTCCTTGTGGAGACAATGCAATTAGCAATGTGATGTAAGGGGCGGCTCATTGTCATACCTGGATGTACTTCTGGAGAGAGAATAATGCCATTTTCGTGGATTTATCCTCTCTTGCAGTGAGCTTCTCGACGATCTCCACTGCTTCCAGGACCGGCGAGCTAACTAACCTGCCGCACAAGATCCATAAAGCAAGACCGTGGCAATATAGGCAGTAATACATACTTCAGGTGCGCTTTCTCCTTGATCTTCTTTAGCAAATTTTCATCCGTGACGAGTACATCTTGTTCGTCACGAAGGGCGTACAGGGCAGGATGCTCCGGCACCTTGAGGTTAGAGCACAGCTGGCGCACCACGTCCACAACGGCCTTGCGACAAAGACAATGGAGCACTTTAGCTAGTGAACAGCGGCAAGGTTCGGTATATTGGCGTACTAAGGAAGGGTCTATCCTAGCTCGGACACTAATCCCATCCTTCGTCGTAACAGTATTTGTTGGGACGAGAGCTTGCTTTGCATTCGTGTTGGAACCAGAGCCACTGGCAGCTGGCTTCATGGTTCAGAGAAAGACTAATAACGCTGGTCACGGCCAAGGGAGATTTCTAGATGATGGGAAATCTGTGATATGAAGATAGCTTCAGTGTCGGGCCATTGATGAGCACGAAGACAAGAATATCAGGACGATAACGCATTTGAAGCCTCGACGAGCCTATGGCTCTCAGCGTTCAATACTGTTGTGTAGTCATCATAGCTTGCGGTATTGAATTGGCACCCACGAGTGTGACTGTCGAAACTGAGAGGTGATTAGCATGGTGACGATCAAAAGTTGAGTATCAAGTGTAATCGAGTCAGAATAGCGTGGATTAACAGCAGAGGATTAAGACAGAATGCCATCAATCCGTCAGACTGACGTGCAAATATGTCGAGAAATCATCATAAAGCATTATAAGTAGCGAAATGTGCTCACCTGGCAATGCAAGTCAGCCGCACCGCGTAAGGAGGCCAACACTCCTATTGCAACCTGAACTGGTTGCAAGAATATCTGCAAAGCCAAATGTATGAGAAGGAATGATGGATTTACAGTCCCTTGTGGCGCAACTGAAAACGCAATGTGGTCAGGATTGAAATTCGGGACTTCCAAGCTTTACCACGACCACCTCCCCCACCTTGGTCCTCAATTACCTCTTAGTTGGAACGCCTTCTCGCGAGCACTGGACTTGCTCGACCACTAGGACGTACAAGATACGGCAGTTATTTCAAGCAGACACAGCCTTCCGCGCTCACTATAACAGACTACATCCCGTTGGCCACGCTGCCCCCGGTGGATATTCAGCCCTCTTCAATGGCATCACAGGACGTGAACTCATACACGGCACGATCTTATGTCAATCCGGATGACACGGATATTACTGTCGGGGGTGGAGATGACGCGGGATCGCCATTGCTGGGTGGTCCTCGCAAGCTCGTTGGTGAGGACTCTCCTAGAGAAGGCACAGCCTCGAGCCTTAGTGGTGTGGGCAACCTATTAAACACTATCGTTGGAACTGGAATGCTAGTGAGTCTATATTAGTGTATGGCTCGAAAAATATATATCTAATTCTTCCATCGTGTCGTATCAGAGCTTTCCATTGGTAAACCCCTAACAGAGCTGTCGCGATTCTGTACTAATAAGACCGTCTCTCATAGGCCATGGCGTCCTCAGGTCTTCTTCTTGGCATTGTGACATGTGTCTTCAGCGGTTGTGTCGCTGCGTTCGGACTACATCTCTTGTCCATTTGTGCCACAAAGACATCGCATCGCAGGTCATCCTTCTTTGCCGTCTCTGAGATAACGTTCCCTCGGGCAGCTGTTTTCTTTGACGCCGCAATTGCTATAAAATGCTTTGGTGTCAGTATAAGGTGCGCGCTTTCGAAGGATCGTATTATCATTCCCGTCGAAACGCCTCGTCTGACCTTTATGCTGTCTCGGTACTCCAGTTATCTCATTATCATCAAAGGCCTCGCTCCTTCCGTGTTGAAGAGCTTGTTTCATGTTACGTCCCCGGCTACAGAACTCCCCGATTGGTCTTTAGACGGACGGGTTTGGGTCACCATCTTCATGTTTATTTTGGCTCCATTGTGCTTCCTCAAGAAACTGGACAGTTTGCGGCATACATCGTACATCGCCATTGTCTCCGTCGTTTATTTGGTGGTAGTGGTCATCACATGTTATTATAAACCTCCGAAAGGGAGCACCCCACCTGGCGAGGTGCATTTAATCCGCTTTTCAGGGACCTTCCTGTCGACATTCCCCGTACAAGTCTTTGCCTTTACTTGTGCTCAGAATGTAAGCAAATCATTTAAGAACCTGTCAGGTCAATCTGACACAGCGTATCAGTTGTTCCCCATATACAACGAGCTTTATCAGAACACCCAGAAGCGCATGAACACTATCATCGGATCTGCGATAGGAACTGCGACTATCATCTACGAGGTTGTATCTATCTTTGGCTATCTGACATTTGGGTCGAAGGTATGCCGGCCTTGAAACAAACGCAGAATGAACTGCGCAACTAACAGCAATACATCGGCGAGTGTAGGTGGGGGCCAATATCATCGCCATGTACCCATCGACGACGCTATTCATCGCCTTCGGTCAATTCGCAATCATGATCAACGTTATGTGCAGCTATCCTCTGCAGGTCCACCCTTGCCGCAACAGCATGGAAAAGGTCGTCTCTTTTACAAAGAAATTACCTGCAGAAAGTAACCAGGTCAATCATCCGGAGGAAGACGATTCTGATGAGAGCAGCCACGACGGTGATCTAGATCACGTACCACCTCCAATTAGCACCACCAAGCACATCGTTCTCACAACAATCATCGTCGTATTGGGCTATGGAGTTGCCTTCTTTGTCAACGATCTTCAAATGGGTGGGTCGGATGGTCATCCAAATGCTTTTGTAGTCTTAATATTATGCTAATGCTCCTATTCTCACTCCTGCTCGATAGTTCTGTCGTTCGTTGGGTCTACGGGTTCTACAACTATTTCATTCATACTCCCAGGCCTTTTGTATTTCAAGGTGAGATCCTTATCACGTGAGATATCAGCGCCGCTGAACAATGTGGTCCCAAACAGATGTTCCGCAAGGATACGAGCCAGCCGAGGCGGAAGACTTGGTTTGCTCTGGCGCTAGCTGGTTACGGCGTTTGTATCCTGATCTTCTGGTAAGATTTACCTTTGTTACCCGGACTGTCCGTATAGGCTGGCTGATCTCGACATCGTCTCGTTTTCAGTTTGTCATATAACATCTACCGTGCTGTCGGCGGGTACCGTGGCACCCATCCCAGCGCTCCTCATTAGTGGAGTGTATTTCACTGGCCCCAGTTCCTCTGACGTGCTCTCAACTAGAGCTATGTATTCTCGCTGTACATTGCCGTGCTACGATTGGCCACGTTTCGAATGATCAGCGTCATAAATATATCCTTTTGCTATTGCCGGGCCTCAACTACACCCACGGCGCGATGCCTCTCGTCCTGACAGGGTATAGCTCTCTGCTCTGAGTATCACAAGCTGGCATATCTTTGCCTTTAGGGCGTTGGCACATAAAATGTGCTTCCTATCAAGAATGCGGCATCAGGACGTTCTATTAGATGGTTCCACGCATTCGCACGTCTGATGTGCTAGCATCTGCCCGTACTAGACATCATGTCGGCCATGGATTGGTGGGGAGCACATGGTCAACTTTTTTTGGACGTGGTGTTGCTGAGCGATCGGATGGTCTGGAGTGACCCATGTCTGGCCACTGACAGGTGACCCGAAGAAGCTCCGCGTTGGTCGCCCCTTATCTTTAAGGGAGACGTGTACGAACTCAAGAAGATTGTAAGCAAGCGTGTGGATGTTTTCATCGCTCAGGCCACCGATTCGGCGTCCCCTGTAGTACGGTCAGAGCGGCGATGTTTGGGATGTTGTCAGTGAACAGCATGGATGGACCACCACTATTTAGGACGGGTATGCATTCCGCCCTTCATATAATACAGTTCCTGCTAGCTCTAGGGATATCTTGGACTAAAGAGGGCGCTTGTCAGTTGGTCATCAAATTCGGGCACCGCCACCATATAGCGATGTCACGTCCCCCGATGCATACTACTACATCATGCCCTGCCATTAAAATCCGGGAGCTCGTGTATTCTGCGCTATAACCGCTAGTCTTCCTCGCCAATGCCCAGCTTTCCCTGCGCAATGTCGGCTCAGCGAAAGGAAAGAATCATCGGCTAGCCCAGGCCCTCATCCCAAACCCTAACATGACTCGTCGGACGAAGCTCATGTTTGATCTATTGGTGCCAAGGAAACCAGATTGCACGACCATGTCTAATATTATGATGAACGGACGCGAGGATGACGACACGAAGACACAGCCGTAATCACCATCTCTCATATAATTTTAAGTAAAAGAGATACGCAGAGTCCGATGGTCAACGTGACCTCACCTCATCTTCTGTACCCCATGCCACCACACTCGTCGCGCGTCGAGTGAAATGGGCAGGTAAGAGGTCTTTGTTTCTTCAAACGTGGCATTCAGGAGAAGTCTGCGACCTCCTCTCCAAGCTAGAAAGTATTCCAGAGGCTGACGGAGCGACTTTGAGAGAGACGAAAAAGCTGGTTGGGCCAATGGCGAACCCTCAGGCCGTCACATCTATCAATCCAGAGGCGGTTTCCTGTTCAACCTCCAGGCTGTTCACTTAGCTGGAATTATCATGAGGTCAAGCTCTGTTTTTG
This sequence comes from Tulasnella sp. JGI-2019a, assembly GCA_019633535.1. NCBI lineage: Eukaryota > Fungi > Basidiomycota > Agaricomycetes > Cantharellales > Tulasnellaceae > Tulasnella sp. JGI-2019a. The sequence continues at coordinate 49,993 of WSUE01000066.1, read as the reverse complement.
GACATTCGTATCACGTGAGATAGTCTGGCATCTTCGGCCTTCGGCCATCCAATCTTTGCCCGCTCCTTGCTTGCGCCCTCTCTAGCTCATCCAACTCATATCGACAGTGGCGATCATGCAAGCCCTTATCCAAGACAAAACTAACCATACCGCCGTAGTAAAAACAATACCCATACCTACCCCTCTTCCCGATGAGTTACTCGTGCGCGTCAAAGCGATTGCGCTGAACCCTGTCGACGCTCTCTATGTTGCACACCCAATCGCCCAGTCTGATGGGCGTGTCGTTGGCTCAGACTTTGCTGGGGTTGTGGAGGCGCTGGGTGAGTTGGTGTGATGCACGCGTGCATCTATAGAAAAGCCAATTGTACTCGTACAAGCGTAGGTGCGGGCGTGGTGGGATGGCAAATTGGTGACCGCATCGCTGCGTTCGTGCAAGGCGGTGAGTACGCCGTCATCGGGTACCCTGTCGCATTCAGATGCTTACTGGGAACTATGCTAGCTTGTAGCACCAACGATCGCCCAGGATCATTTGCGGAATACGCGACGACGCCAGCCGATCTCGCATTCAAGATTCCATCCAATACTTCTTTTGAACACGCTGCCGCGCTACCTCTGTGTGCCCTCACTTCGGCGCAGGTGCATTTTAAGTTCATCTTTGAAGCATCAACTCCATATTTTAGGACGCGTTTCTTATGTTTATATCGTACAGGCTCTCTTCCTCCGCCTTGGCCTCCCAGCGCCCTTCCCCATCCCGGTTTCCGCTCCGGCCGTTGTACCCCTCGAATCTTCCGAGGCCAATCCGGCTGTCCTCATTTACGGCGCCTCTACCACCCTCGGCCTTCTAGCACTTAGTCTCCTGAAGCTTTGCCGTACGTCTTCTGGGGCTAAGTACCGCGTCTTTGGTACTGCCGGTAAAACTAACCATGCCCTGCTTCGCGAGCGGGGAATTGACGGAGTTGTCGACTATCGCGACCCCAACTGGGTTGACGAAATCGTGAAGCTTTCCGGTGGGATATCAGCGGCGTTTGACTGCATTTCAGAGGGTACTACCACTGGGAACGTGAGCCGCACGTTCATCCCTGCGGGCGGCAAGGCATGTTCCGCATCCTCGCATTCACTCATAATACTCCTGCCTCTCGTTAACTCTCTTCCGGGCGTTGTGGCGTAGATTGCTGTGATCCGTGGAGCAGCCTGGGACGCGAAACTCGTTCGGGAAGGTGTCCATCCAGCCTACGGTGCCGTGTGGTCTGGTCTCGGCGTTGAGATCGGCTACAACGGTGCGATACTTCCCGCCTTGCCAGACTCCCGCGTGTTCTCTGGAGCGTTCTATCGCTTCCTCGCTAGTGGAAACGGGGACAACCTCCCAATTGACGGCCCGGCGTTGAGGATCATGCCTGGAGGGTTGGGGGCTATCGTCCGAGATGGCTTTGAGCTACTGGGCTCGGGCACTGTGGGCGGCAGGACGGGCGGAAAAGGGAGGGATGAGGCGTGGATGAAGCCAATAAGTGCAGAAAAACTGGTGTATCGGATTTGAAAGAAGAATTTGGTATCGACGATACCAGGGTCTGGATCGAAGCATGTTCGTCTCCCACCCTCCTCATCATACAGTAGATACAAATATAGTTTTATTGAAGGTCTCGACTTCCGCGGATTGGATACCACGACTGATAGGGTTTGTTTGAGTAAGGTCGGGACCAGCGGCCACCCACTTTGGGTTTACGCCTTGACTTGATAGTGCGAAAATAGAGCCTCGCCTCGTGGAAGGTGACAGGTAGCTTCTTGGAATATATATATTCGTCCCTTCAGCAGGGTTGATTGGACTTTGCTTATCTCAACACGATGCTATCCGGACCAGAACGAACGGCTTAGGGTCTTATCGCACCTCTCCGCAGCGAAGAACCGGGTTATTCACAACTATTAGCACCAGACTCATTATGTAGTGAACTCGTCCTTTCAGCTTCTGCCAAGTTTTGATTCGGATCTAACCTCACGGCTTACACCATATACGTCTCTTTGATATTCTTGCAACCGTAACTGGGCAAACAGGCGAGAATTGTGAGTCCACCTTCATGAGCCTTCGAACGGGTGTTGACAGAAGCCAATCGATGCCATGTCCGATTTTTGCCGTATAAACCACGGATTGTAGCATCGCACACTGATGCTCTTGCCTTAGGACGGCTGAAGAACCCCAATGCCTGTATGTTCACTGAGATAATTAGACTCTGCTAGGTTCTATAGTCCTGGGTCTAGTTATACCCGCTGCCACGCAACGATCTATTCGCGCGTAACGGTGAGTATTACAAATCGGTGCTCGTTGGCACCGCACGCATTTACTTCAAGGTATTTAGACATGGGGTTTGATACCAACGACGCGCGAGATTCATTCACCGCGCAAGATTCAGGTGCCTTAGCCCAACCCGCGTGAATGTATGTCGTGGAATCAAATCACAGTGCATGCCCCGACTCCTAAACATTATTTGAAACCCTTCAGCTTCAGGATTATTGATAGCTGTTATAGATGTGGACAGGATGGTAAGATTCGTCAAGTTGCAAATTATGATTCATTCGTGTCTATGACTTAATACTGAGGCCTATGGTAAATACTTGTCAGGTCACCAGTATACTACCACGCAATCCACTGGTTCTGTGCGACCCATTCAGCGAGAAGTGGTAAATTTATCGTACCACCATGCTTCGCTGATTGCAAGTGACTGAAAAGGTTATCGCTTGTGGGTCTTGATCCCAAGCGCATAATATCCCTCCAATCGTAAGTAGGTGAGTATGCATCCCTTTCTTCAATCATCGTATTGATTATAAGTTTGTCCGGATTCTTAACAGAGAATACTACCATCAGTCATGATCGTGTCGGAATCTAGAGACTCTCCAGAGCATTTTCCGAGTGCCTTGGGCCACCTCGCACCTCAAACACTCGCCTCGGACGATGAAATTTGCAGCTTTTACCTCGTTCTAGAAGTCCCATTGAGCCGGACAGACTCAACCCAAAAGATGATTCAGTAATTCTTGTCCAGGCATTGTCAACAATTTGATCGTCGACCATTAAACGTCAGACGCTGCGATGGCCTGATTATCTGTCTTGCAGTAGGTGTTCCTACGACGTTACTGTAAGATTGCAAATATATTGGCATTGCTGTCAAAATGCTGGGCAGAATACTGATCATGTCACAGGCCATAAAATACAGAGCCGTCGTTTGCTACGGTTCCAAAGCTACAGCAGATCTCAAGGCGGTGGCACCACTTGGGGCGGTTCATATCTGGTCTATTCACTGCCCCAATTCGCCAAGAGACGAACTTTCGGCGCACTGCCCAGCGTCTAATACTTGGTATTATTTGACAAATTATACCCTCCAAACATTCTGATACTCAGGGTCCTCTTCACCACAGTTCACGTGGGTGCTGAGTTGTTCCGCTTTTATGACCCACCACATATTGCTCTACGAAACTATTATGGATGGCATTTCGAGGCCCAGTTTTGACCGTTCTCCAATGACCTTGATGGTCGCTGGGATGCCTCGGAACTTTGGTAAGTGATTTTTATGGTCATGCTACTATCCAGGAGTGACATTAGTTTGGCCGGCCACTTCAGGGACTGTTTTGGTGCGCCTTTAGAGTGATTTCTTGGGTCAAGATGGCGATTTGGTTGCTTAGCTCCTGGCCGCACTCATCTTGTTTTCTTCTGCCACAAGAGCTCCCATTCGTTCAGTCGTGATGTACCTTTCCTATTGTTGTCACTACTAAATGCTTTACTGATCATGTGGACGCGTTTGGCTCTATCTCTGTTGTCTCGCCAGATCCAATAGAATCATAAGGGTGAGCCGTTACATGTTGTCAATGCTACTCACTTCTGGTACCTAATATCGATTCTTTTAGCGAACTCTTTGAGCATCAACCACGTAAGGTGCTAGTGAAAATACACGTGTTCCCTCTTCAAGGCGGTCGGTAGAACCTATCAAACGGCAGGGAAACAGGACCAACGACACCTGGCACTTCGCGATGGCGGCACCATTTGGAAATTTGTTACATATTCCACTGCTCATAGACGATCGGCAAGAGTCTAGACGACACGGGCACATTGCATACGAAACATTCGGACCATCTAGATTGGTTGGCACGACGGAACGCTGGAAGCGGAGTTGGCGGACAGCTGGCAACGCCCTTTGCACGCCATCGTCTCGTGTGGACGGCTCCTCTCGAAAGGGTCGAGGGAGCGCGCAACTCCCTTCCTTGACATGAATCCGATCGTTTGATGGATACACATGACTCTGGACGTCAAAAGCGCGGCGGCACGGGCGCCTGCCGCAACGACTACATCTGGAAATCATGTGCTTAGAGAGTGGTTGGTGCATGTCCAGAGGTCCGAGGGATAAACTGGCCTCGCCGAAGAATCACGACCCTAGTTCAGGACTTCGACATTGGACGGTTACAGTGTATGGCGGACGTCCCCGATCATGTCTGCGGGTCCTCTGCCTCACTCTACTTCATAACTCCACTCATCATTCTCACAGGCAGCTGCCATTCGTGCCGATGTCGATGCGCCGTCTATGAGAATGCGAGAGAATGTGAATACTTGTGGCCTGCTCGCTTGGCCGAATTTGAACGCTTGGAGTCATTGAAATCGCATTGCGTACAAGCCCCTCGCCGCGCGCGTTATTCGGGGCGGCAAGCTGTTCACCAACAGCACCCCAGTCTTCGGCTTGATCAATTGGCAGCTTTACTCTCTCCACCTCTGTATTTCATATAACTAGTTCGATTCCGGATCACGGTTGTTCTTGGGCTCGAATCTAAAGATTGTCAACACTGATGCATCGCAGCCAATCGCCGAGACCTGATCCTTTCTCTCAAGATCGTAGGCAGGAATCCGACAAAGTCCAATTATGTGATACTGCTTCAGCGTGGTTATTTCTTGAGCTGGGGTTGCTAAGAATCTAGCCGCCATCTTTGGGCCATGGTCGCACGACAGAATTTAGTGGGCTGCGAGGAACTTGCGGTATCAACACCTTAGACTCGGATGGGCAGTGTCTCCCAGAGAGACGGAGCTGCTGTTCAAGTACTTCGGGGATCTCGGGGGATAGCCGGAACGTCTCTGGTGCAGTGTTAGCCACACCTTGGTTGCATCAATATAGCGAAAGACGCCAAGTACGACCCCCTGGCCTTGAAAACCCACGTCATGTGGAAGAGCAACTCCAATTGGACTACTTATCAACGGGACCAAGATGGATGTAAACACCTTATGATCGAAGCCTTGATTGGCGGAGGCAATGTATGGAGGCATCGCGAGATGGGGCGGCTTCCAGACGTGTCTTGTCTTTGCCACTGGTTCGTTCCATTATTCAACCCCTTGCATATACCACCAGTCTCTTTTGTATGTTATATGCTCGTTCAGAACTCGCTGTGGCCATATTGGCCTCGTTAAAGAGTGCCTTAAAGGGGGCGATTTGTTGGGAAATGAATTTGTGACTTTAGACTGCTTTACCGTCAGGGCCTGCCACGTTCAGCACCCAAGCATCACCGTCTTTCACTCCAGACAACTGATTGTTCCAGTCAGCAGGCTACTCCCGAAGCTACCGCAGTTCACCAGGTCAAGTATAATTACCTCTTATCAGATGCCGTTCTTGGGCGCAGTTGGTGGCAAGACTCGGAAATTGATGACTGCTGCGTTTAGCTGCCCAGAGCTTTCATAGATCGTTTCTGACATGTAGCAGGGTGGCGCATCAATTATTTGGCCGATCATAGACCTTTGCAAATGGGACTAGACAATCCTCTCCAACACGCGACGGTCCATCCTCACGCGCAGGCCAAGGGTGGAGGATTTCAACCAAGTCATTCGGTAACCCCCTGACACCACACCTCAACTTAGCCTATCCCTTGACTTTACAAGCGTGACATGCTCTCTGTTCTTAGTTGATTTCTTAATCAAAATGGGGTGGGAGTTTCCGGACAAGCTTTGACCTGGAGGACCTGCCTGATTTTCCAAAAGGTTGTGCATGCGTGGGTTGATTCTCCGCTTATCCCTTACTAACCTTGAATTTAGCTTTATACTCACTGTGTCTTGATCTTCTTTTCCCTTACTTAGGCGACCGATGATGACGTCCTAGCCACCTCCCCATCCCATCAAAACATGAACCTTGCGCCACGTGACAAGACGCCACGCCCAAGCCTCGTTGTTACTGGCACTTTTGTCCTGATTTCCCCTCCCCCATTTGGTGCTGCCATGAGACCCGTTTGACACTTGAATTCACACAGCCGAGACCTCCTTCATAGGCTGTGTCAAGGGGGCAAGGCTCTCACTCCTACGCCCGGGCATAATATACGACTAAGTGAGAAACCAAGCGCCTGAAGTTGTGCCGAAGCAAGGTTTGAGGACTCCTCGAGGACCTCCGCGCGGCTAAATCTTCCCCTTTATCCCCAGGTGCTTCGTCGTCTAGCCGGCCGCGTGCCTACCTGCCTGTGCAGGCCTCGGGGCTTACTTCTGGTGAGTCCGAACAGGCTTCGCTTCCTCTTCACCTATCTTTTACCTTGCAACTCATCCTCCTCCCCCCGTTTTTCATTCTAGAAATAAGAGACACCTCACCAAGAAACGTCGTTATCTACGTTTATAAGCTTTCCTCGTCACGCATAACGACCAAAGGGACCATCCGGACTGCTCCACTTTCACTCGACTAAACTCCAACGAAGCTCCATAAAACCAACTAATGGATATGTCCTTCGCCGAGTACAACCCCCATCGCACCCGAACCTACCCTCGAACGAGATATCCCTCAACGCAGACTTACGCCTCCAATCCTTTCCCATACGTACCAGCACCGCCCTCCCCAATCAAACAATATTCACTAGACAGTGTAGACTCGGGCACTCAACACCCCCTTGGCTCCGAGTGGAGTCCAACTTGGGAAACCCAGATCATCACGTACACTTCCGTGCGTGGGTACACCCAGGCCAGTCCTCATCGCCACAGTCCGCCGCCTTTCAAGCGGCCTCGGAACACAGGAGCAGCGGAAGAAGAGGTGGTGGTTGAGAATACGATGGAGGCAACATGGACCAGGGCACCCATTCCATTCAGTAGCGTCCCGAAGGTGTCACCCAGACCGTTTATCCCCGACGTATCGTTCTCAGACCGAAGCCAACGGACGAGCTTTGACACAGACTCTGACGCGGGGTCGACATCAAGCACGTTGATTGAGCCTACGCTACCAGCGTTCTCTTTCGAGAAGAGATCCAATAAACCCAGCCGTAGTGCTTCACGAAATTCCAACGTCGACAAGTCTCTTCCTCCGCCACCACCACCGGAACCCGTTGCCACCACCACAGCCACCGCCACCACCGCCACCACCAATGAATCCCCTGATACCCTTCCTCCACATATCGCCACCCGTGCCATCGTAGAGTTACCAGGAGACCTCTCTTCCAACTTCGTCTTTGCTGCACCAAAATCCCGAGCGAAGTGGGTGCTTCACGATCTGTCTATATCAGGCATTCCTTGGCTGACAAATACATTTCAATTTAGACCACCTGTCATCATCCGCACCCACTCTCAGTCCCTGACCGTTTTTGGCGGGCTCAAAGCCATATGGAAAAAAGCGACCGCTCACGTCCGTCAGGTCAAACGCAACGGACTTCTTGCTGTGGTGACACCCGTGGATCCGAGAGATTCAGCACTATGGAATGGCTTTGCTCCTGTCACACCGCCTGGAGCGGAAGGTTCTGAGAGACGGAGCGGCATATGGTGGATGTCAGGTCGGAATGCGATCGCCGAAAATCCTCAGCCACCAGCACAGCAGGATGGTGTGGAGATGCAAACGCGTCCGCCTGCGGCCAGGATGAGGACCGCATCATCTAACACCAGTGCAGAGACGTTCGTGACGGCCCCAGAATTTTCGCCGCCATGAAATCGTTTGGATACTACCATGGATATGTATGATGAAGGGATGGAAACATGCTTTCAAGAGGACGCCTACTAATATTTCTTTAATTCGTTCTATGTATTGTTCTCCCTCTCTGGTCTGCTTTGTCGACGCGAGTCAGACCTGAGGAATAATATATCCAAGCCACCGAGTTCCCCTCGTGAGCATTTGAAGTTGACCAGTTCCGCAGAAGTGCGATAAGTGTGATGGATGCATGGATAGTGATACCGCTCCGCTCCCAACCGCTGGACCTCCTTCACCACTATCTGATATCGAATGAGATATTACTGTATGTACATAACTAAAAGCCTTTGTATCCACTAACGTTTAGTCCGAGGACCACTCGTGACCAGTGGGTTTTAGATGGAGCCCTGCTGCGGTAACACGTACGTGTGCTTTGTGCCTTGCCTCACCTCTGTGGGGATGTAATCGAGCGACATGATAACGCCAGGAATAATATTGAACAAGCTTGCTTACATGACAGTGCTTCGGCCCCGCTAATTGGCACATCATTGTGTGCTTGAGGCTAAAGCCTTCAGCATCTTCTGCCCGCATTGGCGACTGAGTACGATATTGATCTTGCATTTTCATGCGGCATGCCTAGAACAGGGGCGCTACAAGTATCCCAAATCACTCGAGCTTGTCAACTAGTCAACGCGCACGCCAGCACAACTGTATAGGGGTAGAAGATTATGCTGTCAGTGCGACTGCCTATATCTCCTGGCAGGATATGCGCCAAATTGGTCCCAAATAATGTCCTTCCTTCTCGCCAGATTGACGAGAAAGATGGGTACAAGCGGATCGGAAGAGTTCTGCTGAGTTGGCTAGTATTAAGGTTTGATCCACATACGACAACGTGCTACCATTGGAATTCAGGCACATCATTCAAGGGTTCTAAGATGGAGAAAGGCGAACATTTGTGATTCTTTCTACGTTCAAGGCTCGACACGACGACGACCATGGCAGCAATATACGCACTGTACGACTCAAAAAATGACCGCGCTAATCATTTGCGAAAGAAGAACCGGACCGCCGCTAGATTGCGAGTTGGACAGTCGTGGGATGGCAATAACATGGCCCCGGAATTGTTGGCTTACAATCTGGGCCGCCTAGCCATTTGTTTGGCAGGCGGCTGGCTCGTTGGGTGGTCCCCGGATCTGAACACTTGCTGTGCACCATTTCAAACACAGGAACTTTTGGCCGGTTTCCGTTTTGTTTTGTCGACCATGCAGATCAGTCTTGACCAGTCTCGCGTTTGCTCTTGTACCATTGCTCGTTCAGCTTTCATTACCCCTTTCGCATTCTTCTCCCCTCTCAGCTACGCCATATAGAGCCCATAATCCTAATCGCTGGTCGACGCGCCGGACCTCCTCATTATTGACTGCTGATGTGTCGTCTCTTCGTTCTGCTCCTTCTGCTAGTCAGACTCGCTCAATCAGCCTCTGTAAATTATCCTCTCCAGTCTCAAATACCCCCAATCGGCCGTCCCGGATATTCTTACTCTTTCACCTTCGCGGCGACTACTTTTACTCCAGATGAGGCTCAACACGATAATACTTCGCTTTCTTACGAAGCATCTAACGTCCCACAATGGGCCACGTTCGATTCCGATACAAGAACTCTGTCCGGAACGCCAACTATAAACGACGTGGGCTCAGCGGTGATTCAAATCCACGCCGCAGAAGTCAATGATTCCTCTACTGTTGACTCCTTCAAGCTCATCGTCACAGGAAACCCACCCCCTGTCCTATCAGCACCACTGTCATCACAATTCGTTCCCAGAAACCCTCATATCTCGTCTGTTAGTATTGTTCCGACGACCGCAGGAGGTCCGGGAGTCCGCGTGCCGCAGGCCTGGTCTTTCAGTATTGGGCTTCAAGGGGACACCATCACCTCACCATCTAAGTGCAAGATTTATTACGCAGCAACCGCCGCCGACCGTAGTCCTTTGCCAGATTGGATGGTCTTTCGACAAGATCACATGACGTTCGATGGTGTGACACCAAGCATCTCACCAGGTGACCAGACGCAGTGGCAAATCGTGCTGTACGGATCAGAGGTGGAAGGGTATGGCGCAGTCCAGGATTCTTTCTTCTTCACTCTCGATACCAACGCGAACGACACAGCAAGCACGGGCTCCGTAGAAGCTGTATCGTTACTGCAAGTATCGAACCTTATCCCAGTTAATATCACCGCCAACGACCCTTTCACCTTCGACTTCCATTCCTTCAATTTCAAGGGACTTGAGTGGGGCGGGGAGACCGTATCGAAGCAGAATATCAGTACCATCGTCGTCGACACCATACAATATCCATGGTTGGCGTTCAATAACGCGACCTGGACTTTGTGCGGTACAGCCCCACTCGAACTCCTACATTTTCCTCCTGTAATTCTCCCTCTTCAGGTCTTTGTCGCAGGCAATACTCTTGAAGAGGCGACGAACATTACTCTCAACATAATGCCTTCAGTCTTCACCACGCCGATCATCACGCCTATCTACGCCGCGCCACTCATGAACGTGACCTTTGACCTTCGAACCCAATTTAACAATACTACCATGTTGGCGTCAAACGAGGGCGTCTCAGCCACTGCGACATTCGACCCCAAAGACGCTTCGCAATGGCTCTCATTTTCCCCTACGTCGTACATTCTCAGCGGAATAGCCCCACAGTCGACCAACTACTCAGATCTTAGGGTCGTCTTTGTCGCCACCTTGCCTGATACACATGCTACATCCACCAGTTCTCTCATCCTCAAACTGGACGAATCAGCACCACCTAGGACAGCCAACGGAGGCCACAACAGCTCAGCACTCAGCCCCCACACCTCGCAGGTGGTTGGCGGCGTGCTGGGAACGATCTTTGGCATACTTCTGCTGATCTTGCTGATCTTTCTGGGCAGGAAGGTGTTGGTAGCATTGAGAGAGAAGTGGGATCGTAAACCGTTCGTCATTGACCATGGCATTCACGGTGATCGGTTCATGGGTGCTGTGGTCAAGACCCACGCGGCGCAAGGGGGTGCAGAAGGGTTGAAGGAGAAGGGGCAGAACTCTCCCTTTGAGACAGAGACTAAGGAGGATTTCGAGACGATCTTCCTGAACGGTGACGGAACTATCCCCACTTACAACACATCACCTTACTCATCGGCCGCGGCAGCATACGCGGTGACGACCGCCAAGATCACAAAGGGCCACTTCTTTAAGAAGCTCAAGAGCATGTCAGCAAGGTCACTCAATAGCCTTCGAAAGGTTAGCCGGGACAAGTTCAAGGCAGAAGGAGGGTCTCAAAGTCACCGAGGTCGCGGAAAGGAGAATGAACCGCCATCTAGCGCTCACGTCAACGGCCATAACAAGTCCGGCCGACCTGCGATCAGTCGCCCTATGCCGATGACTGCGGTATCTGGCAATGGAGCCACAGCCACAGCCACAGCCATGGGCATCCCTCCCCCTCAGTCCGCCCGCTTAGTCAACAACCAGACCGGTTCTCCATTGCCTCCGATGCCCGTCCTTCACCCTAACGGCAGTGGTGGTACTCTCCACCAGACTTCTGTCTCGCTCGTCCGGCTTGGTCAGAAGGTGACAATATCCGCCTCGAAATCTCTGAGCGCTGTTCGGGATGGAGAGAATGGGATGATACTACGACGGAGTGCGAGTGAGAATAGTGGTTTGAACCTAAGCGACGAGAGCGGAGATGTCCTCGAGGGGACAGTGGATCTCACAGCGTGGGCGGAGGAGCCGAGCTATGTTTGGGCATCTGCTAAGTTGAAAAGGCAAGCCTCAAAGAACAGAGGTGCGTTACATCTTGTCATTTAGCGTTTTTGTCTGCACGCTGACTGTAGGGTCCTATTGTTTAGAAAGCAACGCGACATCGACTACTGCGGACACTGGCAAATCGTCTCTCGATTCTGTCGTGCCTAAGCGCCGCAAGGACTTTGGCCCTCCACCCCGCCTCGTCATATCCACTGTCCACAATGTTGATCCGACTGTAGATGGTGGCAGACTACAATCCACTGTCATACAGACTTCTCATCGTTCTCTCGGCAATATAGGCAACCATATGATGGACGAAAATCGACTGTCCGTATCGTCCAGCGGCTCTTTCAGCGGTCAGGCGGTCGAGGAGGACGATGGGGAGGACGCGGAGACAGCTGAGATTTCCACCGTCACAAACAGACAACAAGTAATCGGGCTCGCGACGCCGAAACGTAGCAGTATCACCGGCTTGGGTCGAGATGGTGTTCCATCGTTGACGAGCGCGCTCTCTCGACCTCTTTCCATTTCAACACGAAGAGAAAGTAACGAGGTGCAGGTCGCCGACGCAGTTGGACCGACACGACCTCGCCTCGTTCAATTCTCTTCAGAGCACAAGGCCGGTGAGAACCTCACGACGACTAGGAACGAGGCAAGATCGGTGAGCCAGACGGTGGTCATGAGCGGCGCCAGTCTTGCCCCAGAATATGTGTCAAACTCGAAGGATCTTCTTCTTGTGAGCCTCGAAGGCAACACATTCACCGAGTCCATCGCGACAGACTTGGAGCATCAACTAGGCTTAGGGATCGATTATGTCCGTGCGTTCGGGATGGACGAGGAGGCGGCTGCAGAAGAAGGCATATTCTATCACGAGGCCGTCTCTGTTCCAGCCATCCAGGGAACCCCAACCATCTTGGTCTCAAATTCTGGGAGGTCGTTGGTATCCCATGCCAGCGGTAGATCCAGAAACCTCATCCCGGGCTCGACGTCACACCGACCTGCATACGGATACTATCACGACAATAGGGACATCTCAGCTCGCCATATGGAGAGCCCTTCAACTGCTTCTATGACATCGTCATCAGATTCCTCTTCACCGTCCTCCCTATATGGAAATTCAGATAGACTCGACAAGGCGAAGCAAGGAAGTAATCTAAGACCTCAACTCGTGCGTCAGCCGGCATCATTAGCCTCATCGACTACATCATCCGAGCGTGCGCCGAAGGTGCTTGTAGTTGAGGGAGGTCCGTTCAACTTCTCCGTACCCGGCACGGATGACGATGAGATCAGGGAGAGAATATTGCAAAGCGAGGGGCCCGTTGAGGCATTCATGGGCTCTGAGGATGGAAAGGAGCTCGAGGCATTGCCTGTGTGGCTGAGGTTTGATAATACGGCGTTGGAGTTCTGGGGTGTTCCGACCATCGAAGATGAGTCTATAGGATCGAAGACGTTGGGAATATCGGTCTGGTCGGGTGAGGTTTGCGTGTCGGCATTCATGATGGAAATTGAGGCGCGTTAGGATGAGGAAGCCTCTACTTGCACAGATTCTAGACCCAGGATATTGATACGTTCTGCATTGCCTCAAATTGTATCCATACTTAGCTTCCCAATCTTGTATTTGTATTGCAATCACAGTCCGTTCCCCCTTCAGTTTGCCGAGCGGTTGTCCAGAACGGGACGGGGCAATCCTGCTGGGATGCGAGAAAGCAAGAATCCATTCAACAAATGAGAAGAGTTCGCCAAATTAATCCCGATGAGGCTCTTTATGACTTCCAAATGAGTAGAGCAAGAGGGCCGACATAGAAGTAGATGAAGTGTTTCGTCTCTATCAAGGCGGAGTCAGTAATCATAGCGTAATGCGCTCAGCTTAGGCCTATCCGTGAGGATGCTCACCATGAGTTACATAGCTCCCAAAGTTCTTTCCAACGACAACATGCCATGTGGGGCCGTACTTCTTGTCAAACTCCCGCTTGCAATGCGCCGCGATATCTTTCTCGATCTGGAACTGCTCCATCGCCTTAATTGCGATCTCAATGCTCTCTTGTTGCATTTCTTCCGACATGTCCACATTCTTTATCGTCGCCTTCGGTGGTGTCGCAGTTGTCACGCCAACGTCGCTTGGTGTGCCCGATGTCGGCGCGTCCTTTGTGTCCATCAGATGAGAGAGCTACAAAATGCAAGGGCACCATGGTCAACCCAGCAGTCCACAGTGGCACTCACAAAGACTCACATAAATGGTAACAAGATAGGATAGAGGAATACACGGAACTGTTGCGAATAGTAATCTCAACCGCGTGCCCCACCCTCAATCAAGCCTTGACAAATGTTCCTTCCATTGACTCGTCATGGATGGGTTGATCATCCTCGACAGCGCTGGGTGGGTTCAAGTCATCATCCTTTTAAGCTGATTAAGCGATTTTAAATCCTGGTTTTTCAGACGTCCAGTCATTCAGAGCAACTTCCGAAACCATCCTCCAAGCTATCCGCTCACACATGTTGACGCCTTCAATGACGCGCAGACAAAGGCCCAATCAGATCGAGGCGACGAGAGCTTGGACCCAGTGCTGTATGTCTCCGCGACAGCGGTGCCTTCGATCTGTTGTCACATGGAGATCGGTGGGCTGAGGATCATTTGCCCAGCAAGTCGAGACGGTACGTGGGGTTCAACTCGACACAAATTTCCTGCTCATCAAGATCATTTACTATAGTCGATCCGCTTTACATCTTTGCATTTATGAATACGTTCGTCACGATCTTGCGAGAGTACGTGGGAGAGGTATCTCTTCACACATTGAAGGAGAACTTTGATGTAGTATATCAGGTATGATGTAATCTCCTTGTCATTAGAACTAATTAAGATGAACATTGAAACAGCTGCTTGAGGAAATGCTGGACGATGGAATTCCCCTCACAACGGAGTCCAATACATTGCGCGATATCGTTTTACCTCCAACATTCTTCAATAAGATCTTGAATGTAACCGGAGTATCTGGGTATGATTCTCACTCCAACCCGCCATCAAGGTCCTATGCCTCATGTAATTGCCTCCATTCACAGTTTATCAAACGCTTCGCCTACGCCATTCTCATCCCCGATACCATGGAGAAGAGCAAACGTCAAGCACAACAAGAATGAAATCTATTTTGACATCATGGAAGACTTGGACGCTATGATCTCGCGGTTTGTGCGCTGTTTCTCGTATCATTACAGAGATTTGCCATGTTGATGTGCGCTCCTCCAGGAATGGCACACTTCTCTCCGCAGAGATCTGGGGCAGCATTAAGTGTGAAGCAAGACTATCTGGAACCCCTGATTTAGCACTGTCATTCACGAACTCGAGGATCTTCTCAGACCCGTCCTTCCACTCTTCCGTTCGGTAGGTTTCGCTCTGCATGCCCCTTACCTACTCTGAAGCGTATGTATCCACTGACTGCTGTGCTATCGCCAGTTTGCAAAGGTTCTCTAAGGACTCGACTCTCTCCTTTGTTCCACCTGACGGTAACTTCCCCCTCATGGACTATCGTGTCTCGCCGGCCGCGATGAAGAAGACATCCGCTCTGAGTACCGGAGGCCCAGGAGCCCAGATTGGGATCGAATGCGTGCCTCTGGTCCTGAAGCCTTCGATAGAGATCGGCGAAAAAGGGGGTACGCACACACTTTTGGTCTATGTACCACGACCTTTTCATTAGTATTACTTACATCATCGTTACTTTTAGGGTCTTTTACCTTCTCGGTTACCCCTCGGCCGCATGCTATGCTCCGGGTTCAGGCTCTGGAGCAGGTCTCGATCTCGCTCGAGTTGGGTGGAGGGACGATTGGAGCGACTTGTTCCCTGTCGCATACAAGTGGAGGACAAGGGGCAGGGGGCATGAGGGATCGTGAGAAGGAGGAGCGAGCCGCTGGGACCTGGACTTGGGAACCGAGAGACAAGGTGCGGTTGTTTTACGTCCAAACAGACGGTCCAGACCTGCGAATGGATTTGACCTGGGAGCACTATTTTATTTATTTACATCAGTTGCTACGATGGACGATCCCATCCCTCGCATCGGCGTCCTCAGCTTCGGTATGGGCTCTGAAAGGGACGTTCACATCTACGTTAGTTGATCTCTCGTCACGTCATTTATTTCGTGAGATGCAACACTAATCAAGACCATATCATCTTCAAGCGATGCCATCCCACGTCCGTCTCGGGCGATACTCATGACGTTTCAAGCACCTAGAGTCATCTTCTCGGGACTCAAGGTTGATCAGCTGAAGGTGACGAGTGAGATGTACAAGCCGTTCAAGGGGGTCAGGGTGACGAGCTCGGGGAAGGTGGAGTGGCGCTGGTAGGCCAGGTACGAGCTGGCACTCTACTATACTATTGTCTTTATTGCGAATGCTTACTCGTATGATACAAGTGATTGGGCTAACCTACAGAACGTAGCATCCGGACAAGATGCTGCATGGATTTAACCCATCTTCCCATAAATCTATGATTATTTCCCTACTTACCTGAATGATAAAAAATCGTTCTCCCCCCTCAAATCGAGGATTGATATTTGCCGCTGACACCCCCATTCCTCGGCGGCCCTACGTCAACGCAAATTTGCCGCTCCTCAGCTCACTCATTGTGTAGCGACGACTATTATAGATGAGTGCAATTTAGCTCGGGAAAAAACCGGCATGACTTGGCATACGTTGGTCGGGAGCTGAGGTAATGGTGTTAATGAGTGCTGCGGCGCTTGTGAACAGGAAGAGGAAGAAGGCAGATCCGCCCAATATTGTCGTGCGCAGATACGGGTGTTTCCTCCAATGTATCCCTGGGTCCCTGTGTGATCACGAGCTCTTCAGAGATCAGATACCACCAGTGCTGAACTGTCCCAACCACATTCAAGAAATCTCTGATCCATCCTCTACGACACCGTATTCTATGAATCATCCGAGCCGAACGTCCGCCGAGCAGCCTACCACACTCGCCGATTGGGAACGTTCAGATGACTATCACAACGAGCGACTGATAAAATCCGACCCCCTCCTCGACAACATCAGCACGGAGGCGGCCAAGCAGGGAGTGCCGCTGATCTCTGTCAGCAAGGCCCAGGGGAAATTCATGAATCTGTTATTGAAAAGTATGCAAGCGAAGAAGGTGTTGGAGGTTGGCACACTGGCAGGGTTGATCTTTCTCTGCTTCGTGGGTGAACCGAATTGATCGAGATCGACGATATATGTTGTAGGTTTAGTGGAATCTGGATGGCAAGGGCGCTTCCTGACGACGGTCAGTTGGTCACGTTAGAGTACAGCGACCTTCATGCGAAGGTAAGTGTCTCACTAGCTGATGTTGTTACGTTCGAGAAACTAAGGATCGACTCTACTGCAAACAGGTCGCGGAAGCAAACTTCGCAGCTGCAAAGCTAACTCATAAAGTCAAGATCATTGTCGGCAAAGCCGCCGACACACTCCCGACGATCACCGAAGACGGCACATTTGACCTTGCGTTCATCGATGCAGACAAGACAGGAAACCTGGATTATTATATCCACGCTAAGCGCCTGGTCCGTTCCGGAGGCGTCATTATCGTGGATAATGTTGTGCGTAATGGTTTCGTTGCAGTCCCAGAGGTCACCGATACTGCCATAGAAGGAGTCAGAAGGCTGCTGGAATACGTTAAGACAGACACGGAGGTAGAGGCGACGACGTTAGCGACTGTTGGGGAGAAGGGCTATGATGGGTTCTTGTATGGCGTCAAGTTATAAAATCTCAAGTATCATACGTAATAAGTACATATGAAGTTTAGAGTTGCGAGGGCGAAAAGCGCAAGAGACGATACTCCATGAGATGTCCTAG
The DNA here is from genome assembly GCA_019633535.1 of Tulasnella sp. JGI-2019a. Classification (NCBI taxonomy): domain Eukaryota; kingdom Fungi; phylum Basidiomycota; class Agaricomycetes; order Cantharellales; family Tulasnellaceae; species Tulasnella sp. JGI-2019a. The sequence goes on along the minus strand of WSUE01000066.1, from coordinate 32,500 downwards.
AAGACATCGTCGAACATAGCCAAGGGCGGATAGCGGGCGTTACCCCCTAAACGCTTGTATAATCGGCCGTCGGCTGACTTGATGTCTCGATGGACTTGTCGGACCCTCCGTGACCAATGCTGAAATAGAGCCCTTAGCCAGATCTGGAGTTAGAACGTCACCGTCCTTCAGCAGATCTGCGATAGTGGTGAAATAGGGTGCTGTGGCCTCTGACGTATGACATGGACGACGCGCATGCGGAGGTTTCGCGACCGGGGATTGCGTCTAATTCCCTTCTCCTCTATCAAAAAAGTCGGTATCGGCGCAGGTTTCACCTGCGGCTAGAGAACGAAAAGTGTGAGCCCAAGACGGGGCCGATAAGACTTGAGATTCGACTTGCGAAGAAGAACGCTCTACAATCTCAGAGAGAGCCGGCCGAATGGCACTCGTACGTAGTTCCTATGGCACATCGCAGGAGCTCAGGGCACTTCTTGTGGTCATGACAGACCTGAGTGGTGATACAAAACATGAGAACTTATTACTAGTTCAGCTGTATATCTTGTTTCGATGGGCTTAATGGGCGTGAACCCAAACGAACTTTCTGTCTACAGGCTGTTGCCACGACTAGGAGAAAGTTTTGCACGAGAGAAGTAACTCAATAGAGCGACGGCGCTACACGCCGTGTTGGCCTGGTTGTCGGCTCGTCACAGAATGGAAGGCAGCTTGTTGGGATCCAAAATCATCTTCACAAGCTGGTCATTGTTCTGAGACGACCACCGCTTTTGGGATTCCAATAGGTAGTGGATAGGAAGGGAGATAGATCGGTCGGTGTAGTCTTCACGTGCCACAGTGAGGTGTACGCTTCAACGGTCATCGGCTGAGATGGGTGATTTGGATCAAAGGTGTATGCGAAGGACTGTGGTTCCGAAACGGCGGAAGCTAGAATGAACCTGAGACATGGGAGTAAGGGAAGCTATACACACCCTTTAAAAATGTCATCATGGTAGTCAAAAACGGCCGTAGATATCATAAACCGTGGTGGCAGCATGTGTGTTGTGAAGAGAAGCTTTTAGCACATTTGGCTGGTTTTGGCTAACATACTCGCAATTTGGAAATCATACTCGGACCTGATTCTGTCCATGATATGGACCACGGCGGATCCTACAGGTGTTTGTCCAAGCTTGATGCCCAGGCAGATGGGCTTCGTCCATGGCCACTCCGCATAATTGTCCTGACACCATGAGTTACAGCTTGAGCCAAACGAACCTGTAGATGCTACGGTGACGGGAGGCGACTCTATCTATGAATATGGTTCAAGTTTAGGTTGTCTCTCAAGCCCTGATCGGTCACCGCGAGAATATCCAGGTCCCCGTGTGCGATGAACCAACAACAATCCCCACTCTTCAACCCAGGCTACCTCCAGATCTTTGGGTAGGTCTAATCCGTTACAAACGCTCCTTGGAGGACACAAAAACCGCAACGAGAATCTGCTTGACAAGACTTACGAGCTGTAAACAATGAAGTCCTTTCAATGCGCCATCTGTTTGGAACCCCATTTGCCGACGACGCGCAAATTTGCAATACACTGTGGTGAGTCGATACCCACTAGAGCTCAAGGTCATTATCATCTATGCTACCCACTCGGCCGAAATTTTCCATTTGTAGGGCACGTTTTCTGCGAGGCATGTATCAAAGGCTTTGTCGCCTCGAAACGCGCACAGCATCAACCCATCATCTGCCCATCGTGTCGTGCATCTTTTGTGGACCAGCCGCCATATATGATTGAGCTATACCTTGAGTACGAAGACGACGATCGAGCAGGAGCCGCGTCTGGATCAGGATCATCGTCGAACCCTGTGGCGATTACAGCGCGCGACAAACAGCAGATGACGGAGATTATTGCAGAGATAGACAACTTAGGAGTTGAGAGTAGTAGGAAGGAGCTCGAGGGTGTTATTGCTAAAGGAGAGATGCTTTCGCTTCGCTTACAAAGCGATGTCGCTGACGACGCCACCAAGGTACGCGTTGTAGCGCCTTTATCTTTGCATACCACTCACCCCTGCCACTTCAGACAACTTTGGATAGTATTATGACGACATTAGAAGGCCTTCGAAGTAGGCTCGTTTACGCACAACGACTCGCGTCGCTCAAGTCCGCGAACGAGAAGGCCATTGCCGAAAATAGGACTACCAAAGCGTCTCTGGATGCCCTACTAATCAAGTATCGCAAGGCAAAGGGGGTCGTAAAGCGCCGCCAGGATGCACTCAATGAGGCGCTAGCGCGCGAATCTAGCCTAGCGCTGGCGAAGCGGTTGGAGGGAGAGAAGGTCCTAAAGCAGTTGGCATCCGCCGCCGCTGCAAAGGACAGCGTGGTAAAGGAGCTTGATGAATTGAAGGCTGCATTGAAAGCGGAGAAAAAAACCTCTTTGAAGTGGCACAAAAGGGTGCGTCGACCTCGTATTTGAATGACGAGGGGTCAAAGATCTAAGCGTTCGATCCTCACCGTGCAGTACGAGGCCAAGAAGGCCGAGGTAATCTCTCAAGAGAATCGACACGGGCGCTCGGTAATCACGATTGAGGACACTGACGACGACTCGTTGGAGGTGTTACCGCCAGGCGCGACGGAATACAAGCTCGTCAAGCCGAATGGACTTGGGGCCTTGAATGCCGCCAAACGGCTCCTCCAATCAACTCAGCCGGCGACTGGTTCAACAAAGCGCAAAGCGGACGATGATATTCATGAGGAGGGGATGATGGGGACGAGTGGTGGCGGGGATGCTTGGAAGCAGGGTAACCCTGCAGGTCGCCGTCATAGTGTGCTCGATCTCACGAACTCAGATGATCTGGACGTGATGGGCGCAACTCCGGCGAAGGTGGTTGGGAAACAGTTGTTGAGTCAACACTTGAGGAACAATTCGCGCCGACTTGATTGAGTTATCCTACCTTGCTTTCTGTGCTTCCTCCTCTGAATGTCCGTTTTCCTGCTTTATCCTATAATTCTCCACATCCGCATATCCACTTCACCTTGAATGATGAATGTATTTGGCACCTCACTTCAATCCAAAGCCGGTGAATTGGTCCCAAGCGAAGGGAAATAGCAAGTTACTCAAACACGCATAACGTGGATTTGATACATACAAGGCCGTGATACATCAAAAAGATAGACTAATAAGTGTTGGAAAAGTACAAGGAGATGAGCTATGTTGACACATCTCAACGTTGTTTCAGGTCAAACCCAGGTGTTGTGTGAGGCGCACGTGCTGCCGATCCACGGGCTGGTTTGGAGCCATATGGATTCCGTAAAAAGTTAGCCAGGTACTGGTCTGGGCTCCTGTCAAAGCGTCAACCTGATCCACATTTGTGAGAGAGTCCATGTCCTGTTGAGTCCCAAATTGGCACCCCCAAGTCCATGAGTGCAATACTGCATTGGGTCAAGGTACACAGGCGGAGCATTCTGACCAGCGACATTGGGGACACACTCAAGTGGGTCATAGCCAGAACGCTTTGAATTAAACATCTAAGAAGCATAAACAATGGCGGATTAGTTCAAACCAATCACAGTGTGATAACAGCTTACAGCCCCGGGCAGTGTTGATTTCCAGTTGAATCCTAAGCCGTGTGGCTTGAGCCTGCAGCGAATTCAACTGCTGTTGAAGATCATGGCGGGCTTGGTTAATGGCTGCCCTACCTATATGGCCACCAGGAGCAGCTATAAACATGAAAGTGAATCGGATGGTGTCAACATTGAGGTTGTATGTACTTACTGTCTGCTGCAACCCCAGCCTTGTCACAAAAGTTCAGAACTGCCTCATGAATTGCACGATTTTGCTCTAGAAATGGGCGACTTAGTATGACATATAATGTGGATCATAGTGGATTCACTCACCGCTCTCAATCCCGCCAGCACTGATTGCATTCATGACCTGTTGCTTCATTCGAAGCACTTGCCGTTGGAAGTGTGGTGGTAGAGGGAGTTGGAGAGGAACATCCTGGGGAATCCCATCGAGGTGACCCAAGAGTTGAACTGGGATGCCAGGAGGAAGAAACTGGATTTCAGCCATTGAGGGCGAACAGCGATGTGTGAGGGGTGGCGTGAAAAGTCAGTCCAAGGCAAAAACTTTGCAGCTGGAGAGTGTGACACTCGTTCTCTGCTCACCCTACTATTTCTTTCCTCGCAGACCATTTGTGACCTGCCATCTTTATTCCCTCCTACATGTTCCCAGCCTTAACTTTAGCAGCGAGTCGTAGGTTAGGTTACATTCCACTCCAACTGCGCGGCGCTTGTAGGGATCATCGAAGTGAAACAGAGGGGTGCAGATCATAGATATTACAAGACCTCATAGTACAACTTGTCACCACACCAAGACTAAACGTACACATCACTACTGGGAAGGCCCAACCTGAGAGAACGAGTGAGGGAAAGGATTAGCTGCAGGCTCCTCCTCAGGCTACGCGGCAATCTATCACTCACCCTCTGCATAAATCCAGCTACACGACCTAGGTCGACCAACTGTCCATCACTCTCCATAGCAATGACGAGGTTTCCTAACATCTATTGTCAGGTCGCAGGGGTCGGTCAGTAAGTGGCCCTTCCAATACACCCATTAAAACTCACCGCGTCAACCTGGTCAAGCTCCACGCCTGTGCAAAGCGACACAACCTTGCGGCACTGGAGTTCTTTTTCTGCACTCACGCCTTTGCAGTTCTCGATCCGGTCTTCCAACATCTTCTGCGTTTGCTCATACCATTGCTTCATCCTCATCAGGCGTATCAGCGACACCGTGGGGTCACTGGAGGGTGCCGGCGCCGAAAGGTCATCTGCATCCTGATTTGTTGATGGGAGAGGCGGATCCGTCTCGAGGTCAAAAGAGAGGGAGATCTCTCCGGAGCCACCAGCGACACTCTTTGTCGGGCTAGCGCTAATCGCGTGCTTTGTCCCAATGTTTCCTTCTTTCCAGTCCCAGTTATCCTCTTCAGCCACAGCCCTCTCGACATTTCGGGTACGCAGCCGCACACCTTCCAGACTCTGCACCTGCTCCGTCCACTCGCGAATCTGTTTTCGCTGGTTTGCTAACTCGCGCGTCGCGTCCCTTAGTTGCGCTTGTGTTGTATCGAGGGCATCGGTCTTGACCTTGAGTTCAGTCTGGAATGTAGCGGAGAGGTCCTGTATCATGTTCGTGAGGTCTGCGATCACGTCCTGGCTCTTCTTCACAGGAGGGGAAGGCGCCTTGTGCAACGCAGACAAATAATCCATCGCAAAGGGCGCCTTTAACGTCTATTACACCGGGTACAAATATAAGACGAGATCAATGACAGAACGATTTAACAAAGTGGACACCTGTGTACTCACATCGGATTCGATACCAAAATCGGCTGGCCTTAGGCCTAGCTTATTTCCCAGTATTCGGTTCGCTCCCACATCAATCAACATCCTCACCAAAGCCCTGTTCCCCACTCGAGCGGAGACGTTCAAGGCTGTATCGCCATGGACGTCCTGCATGTCGACCAGTGCCTCCACACCGTACCCACTCCTCACCACCCGTTCCAAGATACTCTCCATGAAGTATCTCGCTGCAGCAGCCCTGCCAATCACGCCAGCCACATTCGCGGTGTGGTGTAGAACACTCTGGGACTTGTCGTCCACAGTCCAAACAGATGGGAAGAGTGTTGTTAACACGTCACCGAAAGTGTTCGACTCATGCGTCTGCGTCGACAGTACCGTCCTCACCAGTGGCGTCTCTCCGGCAAAGTTTCCGCGATGAATATCCGCACCCGATGCGATTAGCTGTTGCACGTGTCGGACACGACCGAGTGCCGCAGCCCAATGCAACGCCGTATGCCCCTGGTCATCGATCACTAGGTCTACGTCGACGCCGCTTTCGCTTGTAGTGGACGCCGAAGTGAGTAGATCTATGAGGCTCGTTGGGTCTTCGTCTTGGTCGGAAAAGATGGCGAGAAGGATGGCGCGGCATTGGGAGCTCTTTAGTGGTGCCTGACGATCAAGGGAGGAGCGGGATTGTTGACGCGACTTGGTGGAGAATCGCGCGATAGGGGGGTCGGGAAGTTCGTTGAGAGCAATGCGATAGGAAGCCGGTAGTAGAAGCGGAGCGGGATGGATACCGTTAGGCGCGACGAGGGGTAGGGCAGGTCCCGCCGCATGCGAAAGCTGCAGAGGTTCTGCAACCGCGTCTGAGTTCTGGGAGGCCATGATAAAGGTCGAGGCCTGCGATGGTGTCACATCCATTTCTAGCTGAGATTCCTCCACCACCGAGTTTAGGTCCACCTGCATCGCTGCGTCGGCGTCTATGTCCGTAACCCCAGCCTCCGAGCTCAGCTTGGGCCGCTTGCTCGCCCGGGTAGCATCGCCTTCCACTGTCGTATCGTCCTGGGATTTCATGTCTTCCTTTGCGACAGTCGAGGCTTTCTGCGCGGAAGACGACTTAGAAGTTGACTCTTCGCGTGGCCTCTTCTGCCTTTTGCTTGGCGATTTGCTGGGTGCTCCTGATGACGAGGACGCAGCCAATGTCGCAGAGGACAACTGTCCGGCTGCTGGACCCTTGCCCTTTCCTGGTACAGAGCCTGAAGAGGATTGTCGCGACACAGGTTGAGGAATGGGGTACGCGGTTAGGCCTGTGAACTGGTAGCCAGGTGGAATGGGACCGAAAGCGGCTGTTGGCGTGAAAAGACCTGCAGACCTGCCGTGCTGGAGGACATTGAGGGCAGTACCCGGCGGCGGCGGATACTGTATTGGAATCGGCTGGTTGTTCGAACCTGACGCGGGCCCCGTGTATGTAGTATAGGCGCCAGGATGAGGGTATGCAAAAAGCGCGTGTGGAGGGGGTCGGAATGCTTGAGGTATGCTCACGAGTGTTGTTGGAGCTGTCGCGACATGATCGAAGAGGGGCGCAAGTAGGGGTAATACGCCATATTGTGTTGCTACCTCCCTCCCGCGTTCGAGAGGAATCCTAGGTTACAATGACTTTAGTCTCAGGTTACTCTGATTCTGACCTAAAAATGATGACTCACCAAGTCCCTTGGTACTTTCCATACCCTCCCTGTACAATCTCGTGTCTGCCCGGGAGGATCTCCTTCTCTAGTATCTTCGTCCGTCGACCTTTGTCGATACCAGCCACCTTTAAGATCTGCGTCGCGTTCACATAGGAGTCGACTCGTCTACGCATGACCGCGATGCCCCGAACTATGCATTCATATACCTGCACGCTGGAGTAGATAGCATTGTAGACTCTCGCAGCCGCGACTGGCGCGGGAGCGGGATTGGTAGCTGGAGCTGCCGTCGCGCTGCTCATAGGTCTCGGTTATATTGCTGCGTATAGACGTGTCACTGCCTCGAAAGTTCACGAAGCAAGGTCGAGTAACAAGAGGATCGACAGCGTCCAGTGGGTTGGTTGAAAGTCGTGATCTTGACTGACGCGGCGAAAGGCTCGGACTCGGACTTCCACGGCCCCACGTGCCCCTCGATATTCTGAAGATGTCCAAGCCGCTGATCTCTGGTTCTTTCGGTATCTTGGCAAGCCATCTTGACATTTTACCGCTGAAGCACGACACGGCCAATAAACTCAGGGTGCAACCTTGTGTTGGATCACAGGACGCCATGCGGTCCATCTCTTCCTCGCGTATTGGCGTCTCCATAAGTGTAGCCGACGTGGTGATCTAGATATCTGCTGAACACTCCCTCTCGTACTCGAAATCTACCCAGCAACTCCCAATTATGCTTGTCCCCACTACCCTCACTTCTGTCTTCATGGCAATCCTTCTGGGCGCCATATCCCAGAATCATAAACCTCTCTGTTGGGTAGCAAAGCCAATGGCCTCGCTCGGCTTCCTCCTAGTCGCTCTTCAGGCCCCAACGACGTTCGGTACGCTCTACGGCCGCACGATCTTCGCTGGTCTTATCCTGGATTTCCTTGGTGATGTCCTCCTCATCAATGGCGACGATCTTACCTTCACTCTCGGGCTCGGGAGCTTCCTACTCGGACACGTCGCGTACATCGTCGCCTTCTACCAAACCGGCGTCACCTGGACGTGGTTCCTGCTCGCCATGCTACCCTTGACGGCGTTCGCGGTGGTCGTAAGGAATGCACTCTGGCCGACCGTACCCGGTGATATGAAGCTCCCGGTCCTACTGTACATCATCGTCATCACCGTGATGGTCGCGTCTGCCGTTGGGAGCGTACCATACTCAAGACACCCGCGGATGCAGTTGTTGGGAGTGACTCTATTCTTCATCTCGGATCTGTTGGTCGCAAAGGAGAAGTTCGTCGACAATAGCTTCCTCAACCCGTTGGTGGGCCTCCCACTCTATTACGCGGCGCAGCACGTGCTTGCTAGAACATTGTACTAGCCATCAGCTCTAGAAGGGAGGGGAAGGTCGAACGGAGGAGAGGCCAAAGATGCAGAGTGATAAGGGACCTTAATATTTCCACTGCCTTGACGGTCGGGTTCCTTATAAATGACCATCTCCCTGTGGCTACCGGTCGCCTGACACTGGACGACAAAGGTATAGGAAACGATAAACCCAAAGCCCCCGCAATTACATCTCAATGGTTATCAGTTCAAAATCATACCCCAGGAAATACAGGAATTCGATGGAGTGAAGGCAGAGTACTGGCCTTAAGACCCTTCCTCTCTTACACATTGCTGGCGTAGAGTTGAACGTGAGGAACTTGGGCGGTGTAGAAGGTAATTCGATTGGCCGATCTCTACCAACGCCAGACACATTCCCTTACGACGTCGTAGGATACCATAAGTGAAATTTGCATACAATGAGACGATCCGAAGTGTTCCGAAGAAAGATCCTACGCAAAAGAGCTACAAATCATTCTATCATTACTATTTATTCCGAGATTCATAAGCCATATATGAGTTTGGAATGATGAGAAGGAAACGTGACAGCGGGAGCACAACAGACAATGAGGAAATTCAAAGACATAAAACTACCATCAATACCATCGATCGACGACACTGACTTTCAAAGGCCTGGAATCACACCAGCCAGTGGAGCCACCTTCGCCGGTACTGTGGCCTTCAGGTGCTGGATTAACTGAACCAGCTCGGCACGCACGTCATCCGTTAGTTGGACCTCTCCACCAGGAGTCAGGACGTGAGCAAATGCCGGTACGAGCATGTCGACGTAGTTCATCATCAATGCTTCGTTCGTTCGGAAGAGGTGGAAGATGCTGCGATACATTGGCGTATTCTCGAGGTAGTCGTTCTTTAGCGGTAGTGCACCGTAGAGAACGGGGACCACCTAGTACGGTTGCATCATATCAACATAATCCTCACAAATTGGCCCAGACGAGTAGTCCCACGCACCTGGTCCAATGGTAATGCCGATGAGTTCTTAAGGATCATCCTTGCCACGGCGCCAGCGGCGTTGTCCCTTCCGTGGAACTCTGGACTTGTCGAAGCCTCGTTCACCACAAACATCGGCTTGAGAGCGTTAAGGATGTGCATATACTGGAAGTCTGCGCTGATATCTGCGTCTGAATTCTCGATGAGGACACCAGCAGCAAATGCTGCATTACTCCGGACCTCAACGTCGTCGTCAGAGAGCGCAGCGAATGTAAGCTGAAGTATGGGCTTGAGAGGTATTGCGGTATCAGCTGATGCTTTTTGCACAGTAACTTCTATTCCCTCACTTGAGTAAAGCCCGTGATTCCACCCTTCATTCCAGTGATCACTTCACCCAAGGTACCCACTGCCGAGGCCCTATCGGTGCTAGACTTGTTCTTTGCCTGGAGAACACCATCAGCAGTGTTGAATATCCGATTAGATAACATCGAGAGCGCACCATGTTCTTGGCAATTAAGGGTAAGAAGGTCCCAAATACTCTAGCGAAGTCTGCTCCAAGGACAGATGCTAATGTAGCGACAACATCGCTCGTGGACGAGATGAGGACCGAGTCAAACTCGGCTTGGTCTTCCAGCGGCTCCTCGTCTTCCTCCGCGTCCGGGTCCTGTTGGCAGAGTGACTTGCCCTCTAGAATTGTCTTGACATTTTGGCAAATCTCCTCGAGATCTAAGAAGCAAGTATAATGAAGTCAGTCAGGTATTACTGCAACGACAAGTACTGTGGCTTACGCCCTTCCAGAAGACCAGGGCCTATCTTCGCGATTGTCTCAGACAGATCGGCGCAAAGGGCAGAAACGACGCTCCTAAGATAGGTAATTACGATTGGGTATATGTCGCAACATGTTTGTTAATGAAGAAGGCCACTCACTTGTCATCTTCCGAAGACCATAGTTCGAGAATGGGTGTCAAGGTATGTTGTACAAGATCCCGGACTTTATCGTGCAGAGGAACAGTCTGAGACAATCGAAAACAGAGTGAGCCTCAAGGTACCCCCTGCCTAGGTCTCTCGCAACCTACCACTCGCGCTCCAGGTTCCCAGATCTCCGGGGCTGACATCTCATAGAAGGTTTGCATGAACGCAAAGAGCGAACTGATCGCCGACTTCCTGATTCCCTCGTAGTAGTGCTGTAGTGCCTCGACCAACTCCAATGTACACGGCTCCAAGAATGGTAGGAAGTGGTTGCGAGTCGCAGCGAACACGACGCCCATGGTGTCGGCGGCGATCTCCTTTTCGATTGCAATGGCGCTGTTGACAGAGATTGCCTGACCGGGATCGATGTCGACCACTTGAGCCTCGCCAGGCGCCAGTTCAGAAGCCATCATGGTATTTGTTGTGTCGCTGGTACTGACACCAGTGCTGAACGCCTCTGGGTTCTCATTTGCTGAAGATTTCTATGCTTAAGTATAGCTCAATGAATATAGCCGCAACGGAACAATCTCACCAAGCCTCTCAATGAGCTCGTCAGTTCCTCCTTCATTTTGCTTCATGCTCTCCAACAGCAGCGGCACCAACATGGGGACGTATGGCCCAAAGTCGTCGCCAAATACCTTCGCCAAGACCCCGAAGAACAAGAAACTGCACTCCTTCAAGCGCGCACTCCCCAGGGCAATACCATCAAAGGCAGTCTTCATGATCTCGGGAACATATGGCGTGAATGCCTCCTTGCCAACGGCTTCTGCAATAGTGCCGATAGCGTCGGTGGATATTCCTCGTAGATCCATTTCCTCCCCTTCCTGCGTCAAGGAGAGGAAGGGGCGAAGTCGCGCCATGGTTTCTTCAAAGTACGGAGTGAAGTGCTCTTTGGAGGCGTGTGCGGCGCTTCCGATGGCTCCAGTTACTATGGCCTTGACGTGCATGGGTGCGGTGGTGAGCAAGCCGGTGAGACGCTGCATTATCATGGGGAGGTAGTTGCCAATCTCCAACTCCAGGATCTCCAGATACGCGTCGAGTGCTGTACAAGCAGGGCCTTGAGTCGCTGAGTCCTCAGTGAGGTTGATGATTGCCTAAGGGGCCCAGATCCGGTGTGAGTTTTGCAGACGTTTGACATTAGTACTGGGTGGTCCTTACCGGTAGCAAAACGGCGTGCCTCTCCGCGCACTCTTCTTCCAACCACTCGCAGATGCAGGCGAATGCGATACACGCCGCTTTTCTCACGATTGGCTCCGGGTCGCTTAGGCCAGAGTCAATGAGAGGCCAAAGACTCTTCATATGAGGCCGGATGAACTCGCTGCAGCCCTCGACGGTGACTCCAAACGCCATCATGGCCGACTTGCGAAGACCAGGGTCGGGCGACTGCATGTAGCCGGTGACTAGCTGGTGCAATGGAGGGAAGACTTGGTTGGGTGGTAGGACTGTTGCAAGCGCGTCGACGGCACGGAAAGCCAACTGTGGTAGGTAATCACATGAGACTGAGTTGGTGAGCGGGGAAATATACTAGAAGATTCACCCTTGACGGAGAGTCTTCATCGTTATCTTCAGGGTCAGCCTCAGAGCCGATAGGTAGTAGCACCTCCATGATCGGCTTGGCGAGGTTGAGGGATTGAATCTTGGATTTCTTACTATGAAGCGAATGAGGTTACTGTCTATAGGGAACTGACCGCAATTCTTTCAGCTTACTATTTTATGGTCCAATTCAACGCGTTGAGTGCCATCTGGCGAATTTCGTCGTCGGTGGATTTGTTGGCACCAACGTTCAGACAGAATTGAACCAAATCTGGGATGTTTTTGGAAAGTAATGGGCTCTCCTACAGAGTAACCATGAGTGAAATGCGCAAGAACTTGGCCCTAGAAGGAGGGAGTCGTACCAAGATCAGTAGTGTCTCGATGACGTCGAAACCGTGTCGTGCGTCGTCTTCGTTGTTTGTTCCGCAAGAATGCGAGACGACATTGATAATACCAGGCAGCAAAGCTTGGAATTTTTTCTGTAGTAGAGTAATATTTAACACGAGACCTGCACGCGCAAAGATAGAAAGGGAACACTGACGATGTCTGCTTTCTCGTCCGTCTCGATGAATTGAGCCAGGGTTCCGAGCGCCCGAACTGTGGTTACCCTGACTTCTGTGCTCTCGGGATCGACTAGGAGTTGAGAGAAGATGGTGAATAGGGATGAAGTCTGTTCCTTAAGGGCATCTATTACGGCCTCGAGGACACTGTAAAGCACGTAGATGCCGACTTCGCGATGAGCTGCGGTTGGGCTGGAAGTGGCTTGTTGTAAGAAAGGCAGCAGGTCGGGCCATGTGTCTAGGGGTAGTTCAATGTTGGCGATGGCGGAAATAACACGTGCCATGGAGTGTCCGACAATAGAACTGAAATGAAAACGGAAACTAAGGCCAGTTGGTCATGAAAGGGGTTCATGCGGACGGCGCACGCTTGCTCAGACAGAATATTCTCGAACACCTTCGCCTTGATAGTCCGTCTGACGTCCTCAGGAACGCTAGACCAGAGCTTTCCTTCGCCTTGAGATATCCGTTTCCTGAGTTCAATCGCGGCGAGTTGCCGGATCTAACCGGTTGACGGAGACGCGAACAATTAGGTGTTGGCCAGCGTTTGTGTACCAAAAGGTCACCTACATTCTGCTCTGGCGAACTGGCTAAGATCTCATACAATGCAGGTATGCATGTAGGATCCTTGTAGTAGTTCTGGTTCAACGACGCCGTAGCCTGTAGGGTCCAGTCATCGAAGTTGCCCGGGTCGAGGGTACCGAAGATGAGTCGAAAGACCGCGTCGTTCACGCAGATGAAGAGGTATAACGCACCGCCTTGATTACATTGGTATCTGGCGCGACTGTTTGCGCAAGCAGCGTATGAAGGTTTGCGATATATGTGGGCTACGGATTGCGATTGAGGCCAGCGACGGGTCAACAGTGTTTGCGTCCCGACAGCAAGGTTGCCCCTCACTCACGTCCATAACGCGTCGTTATCTTCCTATCGTCAAATAAGTTCTAGCTGAATGGGAACGAGAGACAAGGAGAAAGAAAAGGAGACAGGAAGATTGTTAAGAAGGGCAACTTTTTTCCTGAGCAAGGTTTTCCGCTATCTCCGGGGCAGGGCGCTTATGAGTCAATCGGGAACCAGTAGTAAATAGACCATTGCTCAGCATGGAAACTCGTTGAAAGAAATGGCTACCTGGTATATCGTGAAGCGATACGCTCCCGCAGTCCGTGATGCTTAGAGTACATCAAAGAATTCACAATGACATTCACTCCACCTGCTTAGAAGAGTATCTATGAACACACTCAAAGAACCACCTTAGATCATCGGGATCCACTCCAGGTGTGATGCCATGACCCAGATTCGCGATCCAGCCCCTGGGGCTAGCATTCGCAGACCCCTTGAACGCGATCGCCATGCGTTTGACTTCCTTCTCGATCGCGTCACGCCCACCATACAGGATATTTGGATCGATATTCCCTTGGAGCGCAACCTTTCTTTGTGCTCCTCCGGTGAGCTTTATGGCCTCGGCAGGATCTATTACCCAATCCAAGCCTAGGGCGTCGTAACCGATGGTCGCCAGTGATCCCAGGGCATGGCTTGCCCCTTTGGCAAAGAGTATCATTGGTACGAGTGGAATGGATGCGCGCTGAAGCTTTTCTCGAACACCGAAGGCGATGGCTGCGAGGTATGGTGCAGAGAAGGCGGCAAAGTCGTGCGGAGCGAGCTCATTGGCCCAGGACTCGAAGACTTGGAGGAGCTGAACATCAAAGATTGCAAGGATACAGACATTCAGTCAGTGAAAAGCGAGTGGCAGATCCGAGTCTGACCTGAGCGCCTGCTTTGACTTGTCCAACAAGATAGTCCACGCAGATATCTGTGATACGCTGGAGGAGCGCCTTCGACTCCTCGGGATACTTGAAGAGCCACGTCTTTGCCTTGGTCAATGTCTTGCTCCCTCCCCCTTCAATCATATAAGCCATCAAGGTCCACGGCGCCCCCGTGAAACCGATGAGAGGCACTTCACCCTTGAGTTCTTTCCGCGTGAGAGTGATAGCGTCGAACACATATTTCAGCTCTACATTGACATCGACGGTGTCTTTTAATCGCGAGACGTCGGATGGAACCTCGAGTGGGTCGGGGAAGTGAGGTCCTTTGGCAGGTAGCATCTCGACGACGAGGCCCATAGCTTGAGGAATGACCTGCAATGTAGACAGTCAGATAAAATGTTTAAAAGAATATAGATGACAACGAAAGCTCACCAAGATATCGCTGAAGATTATGGAGGCGTCTAAGAGGCCGCTGTAGCGCCGGATGGGTTGCAAGGTGATTTCACAAGCCAATGCTGGAGTACGACAGATCTCGAAGAAGTCGTGCTTCTCCCTGAGCGCACGGAATTCTTTTACATAGGAAAACTGCGTTGAGCTGCGCTTCCTAAACCCAGTCGCGTAGCAGAAGCTCACCAGGAAGGTAGCGGCCAGCTTGTCGCATGACCCAAACTGGGGCTCGATCAGTTTCTTCACCTGAGGTGTAGGTTTAGCATAGACCATGTCTGCACCATGCCATATTCACTGACCGGCAGCTGCCCTTAATATGAGGTCATTCCTCAGCGCAGGGAAGTCATATGTCGACATGGCCTCTAGTTTCATTCACTAGTGTTAAAGTACCGTGACTGAGCGTAGTGAGATTGTCCAAGATCACGAATGGGTGTAAGAAAGATGATAATCAAGATCAAAACCTTGAAGTTGCTTTGGGAATGGACTCACTTGAAGGAACGATCGGGATCGTGGGCTGCATGATGCCAAACCCAACGGTGTGATTCTTCGATCGGTGAGCGGCCTGCGCCTCCGCACTTTCAGCAGCGCCGGTTCTTCGATTCTCTAGCCTGTACTTACTCCAGCTACAATGTTCAACGCACCTCGTCCAGGACAGCTTCGATACAATAATACGGCATCCGCGAACGGTCTTGCGGCATCTTATCTGGCTGATAATCCCCTGTCCGCCAGTATCTACAGTGACGATGGGCAAGTGGATCCATGGAGTGCCGCACCTTCACCACCACCGCCACCAGAGCTACCTGGAGTCTTCAGTAGGATTATTGGTATGTGGCCGATAAAATGTTGTTCAAGGTGGAAGCGCTGATGTTCGTCTCGGTGATCTCCATAGCGGACGCGACGGCTCCCTCAATTTACACTGAAGCGTTCGCCGCGGCGGATCCAAACTTCACAGGGGACATGTCTTTAAGTGCACTGAATCGTATATTGGCCACGTCCAAACTGCCCCACGCTACTATCGACCGTGTACGCCAAGTAGTCAGGACCGAAATGCCATCGTCCGGTATTCTAATCTTGACCTTTACAGATCGTAAACCTTGTTAGCTCGAGGCCACGCGTGTCTAAACTTGAGTTCTTTGTGGCGATGGCTTTGGTAGCACTTGCGCAGCAAGGCAAAGGTGCGTCCACTATGATCAGGAGTTTGCTCGGGCTGACATGACAACTATGACGCCGGAGACTAGATCTTTCCATAGAGCAGGTCGCGTCCATAGCTCAACAATCACAGACTCTCCCCTCGCCACAGCTTGATCTATCTCAGCTGC
Organism: Tulasnella sp. JGI-2019a; assembly: GCA_019633535.1. Lineage (NCBI taxonomy): Eukaryota > Fungi > Basidiomycota > Agaricomycetes > Cantharellales > Tulasnellaceae > Tulasnella sp. JGI-2019a. The sequence continues at coordinate 16,625 of WSUE01000066.1, read as the reverse complement.
AGGCGTCCACCTTCGCCGAGCCTTCGGCACCGCCACAAATAAACGGACACTCCAATGCATATGAAGAGTCTTTGAGTTCCCCTCAGCCACAACGTTTGCCGCCGGTCCCGGCCTACTCGGAAAGTGACCCATGGAATTCTAATTTCCGGAATGGCGGTACAGTTGTTGGCAGCAGCGTCCCAGCGACAACACCCGGCGGATCTGCTCTAATGGGTGGCCTTCCGTCGAATTGGTGGAATAGGCAGAAAACCGTCACAATAATCATCCTACCCGAAAAGCAGGGCTTCATTTTGAATCGGTACACAGTATATGTGATTCAGACAGAGGTGCCGTCTACTTGTTTCTCGAAACAGACCTCTTGACCTCGAAGGCTAATAGAGTCGGTTTCATAGGCAGGCGCACAAGTGAATCGGCGCTATTCGGAGTTCGTGTTTCTCTGGGATTGCCTCGTGAAGCGATATCCCTTCCGAATACTACCGCATCTGCCACCAAAACGCCTTGGACCGGATGCGTCATTTTTGGAACAGCGCCGGTATGCGTGCCGTGTTGCTCAGCGGCGCCAAGACTAATGGTATCGCCCTTGCCGTAGTAAAGGCCTCAATCGCTTCCTTAACTTTGTCATGTATGTCTGTCGTTCAGCCTCATTGTGTTAGCAGATACTCATCAGCCTGAATTTTTTTTTTTGGACCAGTAATCACCCGATAATATCCACCGATGGTGTGCTGTCAGCCTTCCTGTCTGAGTCGTCGTTCGAGACATGGAGGAAAAACTCTACGGGTATTTCTTTAGAGGAGGAGAGCTCTGGGAAACGGATTGATCGGACAGAAGAAATGTCTATACCCAGTGACCTAGAGGAGAAAATGGCGTGAGTCTCATCAACCATGAACGCCTCCTCGCATCGAAATTCACCTTAGATGCTCGCTTGGCCGCAGAGTTTTGCGGGGTAGACTTCCAGCGCTTGTGGAGCACTGGACGAGGATATGTACCATCGCTGATCGGACGGTCAGGCGGCGAGAGGCTTCCGCGGTACGTCCTTGCCTTGAACTCCTTTAGGCCTCACCTTTTAAACGATGTTCTTGGTATATAGGGTGATCTATCTCGGCTACACATGACGCTCAATGCGTTGACAGAACAGAATGCCGTGTGTTGGCACCTGTCGGATCCGCAAGGCGAATGCTCCCTCTCGTCTGGCGTTCGCCAGGGCCTTAAGACAGTGTCGGGAGGTCTATTAAACCAGGCTGACGCGCTGGATCATCGGGTAAGCGCTCACGATCCTGAACGAGGCTCCGCTTTATTAATAGTGTTGGTTCGGGGGTGTAGGCTCAGGCCCTTCAATCGACGGGTCTCGAGCAGCTGAAGGTGCGTCATGCCACTACTCACCCCTCACGTTCAAAGCTCAACGTTGCTTCGCAGGGTCAACGCGACCTATACATCGCCGCACGGGACCTCTTCGCTCGACACATTCGTCTCTCCCCGGACCGTGTTGATATGCTCAAGAGACGCGTCGAGGTCAATGGAAGAAAGCTCGAGGCCGTGAAGGCCGCAAAGAAAGATGGATATGAAGTTGAGGCTGACAAGATCGCCGGTCTGATCGAGAAAGATCATGTTGACATCGCGACCTGCATGACTCGAAGGGTTTTCATCCGACATTGGTGAGTTTGAGGCCTCCTCGTACTGGGACGATACATCTGACATGAAACCATTAGCATGTGGTACGAGCTACGTGTCGTGCTTCACAACCGAGAGAATACGCTGGTCACACAGGCTGTGCAGGCCTTGGTGACTCAAGAACGAGACTTTGCCCACGCCGTTGTTGGAAATTGGTCCAGACTGGTAGAAGATATCGAAGGAATGCCCTTCGAGTGAGCGGCAGCCTTGGATTTCGGCTCCATGCCTCCACTTGTAACACTTAGTGCAACATGCTGCTCTGCAATTCTCGTTTGCTGGACCCTGCCGTTCGAGCGATCAACTATACCTCAATACTTGCTTATAGTGTTATGGCGAGCGGTAAATTTGGCAAATCGTTTGGTGCCGAAGTAACTGCTTCGATGCCGATCGCGAATTCCCCTCGAAATTTCGTCTGTGGCGACTTGTTGTCTATCAGGTCGCGGGATCCTCGGCCAACAACAGCCTAAACCATGCCGCGCAATCAAAATTAAAGGAAAGAAGAAACGATAGTCATGAGCGTTCGCCCATTCTGTCGTGTTAATAAGTAGACACCTTAAACGATGCGACAGCCAAATTCTTCTGTCGCAATTGCAACGCCCTTATACAACTTCCAGGAGGACTAGGCCAGGATATTGCACCAACCACACTGAAGCAACAAGGCTTCAGGATTTCACCTCGAACGCCCCTTGTGTCTGAAATATCGCCGTTTGGTGACTTTCCCCTGGTTCCATCGTCCAGAACACAGCAAAAACCTGACATCGCCGAATACACGAATGAAGTGAACAGATCATTCTATAGTATTCCATTTCCGGCGCTGGATGTCGCAAACTCCGGTCTTCAAGGGTACACAAAGGGGCTCCCTGTTGGTGGATCCCTTGCCCCTCCGGCTATGGTCATGAAGAAAATCCTAAATGCAATCACGTGTGTCCACGCATCTGTCACGCGTATATTGAACTATAATTGTATCACAGGAACCAAGGTACAGGGATCATCCATAGGCTCCCTGCATGGCCAAACTGCCGAATCTACGCTACGGAATTGTCGTAACTCGGAAACACTAGAGACGGCTACATCACCACGTCTTCAACCATCATCCACTTTCGGACGAATATGACCAAGGCTAACTGGCTTGAAAACGACTGGTCTCATTTAACAGAGGGTTAAATGTCTTGACCACAGAAGTGGTTGCTGTTAGCCAAGAGAGGATCATGGTTGAGAATCCGGGCGAGATGGGAGAGGTATAAGTGAAATTGCCGTCATCGGTGTTGGGTCCACTTCCACAGACGTGGATCTTATGCGATGAAAGGCCACTGGAAGGACGAGGATGCCACCGCCAAGACTCTGACCAAGGATGGCTGGTTTTGCACCGGCGATATTGGGATCATGGACGATACGATATATCAAAGACTAGTGTCAGTCAATTCGCGGGGGTTTCTTTCAATCGCTTCATTCACATCGCTCATAGCAGCCAAAAATATCAATATTCATGGAGGGACGTAACATTGTGAGGAGCATCTTCTCAGACCCGTGCGCATCAAAAAAAAACGCTTGGACTGATCGAAGATACTGTATATACCGACCCTTGTGTGCTCGAATGCACCGCGATTGTGGTCCCTGATCCTAGATATGGGGAACAGGTTTCTGTCGTGTTAACGGCGAAGGAGGAGTTCAGGAGGGAGTTCAAGGAGCAGAGTTAATCGTGGAGGTCAGGAAACAGTGAGCAGTTACCCAACCGCTCTTGCGCCTGATGTAGAGTCGATCTAAAACTGCCAATCTCTCAGCCTTTGCTGTTCCTGTCATGGCTCTCGAGGTGGATGTCACGGCACGTAACGTAGTCAGCAAAGTTGTGAAGAAGGATATGGAACCGACAAGTTGCAATTGAAGGGCAAAGCATCGCTTAGATATTTGAGACATATTTGCTGTATAAATTAACATCTCGTGAGCTCGTGTGATCGTTGCTCGTGGTTGTGCATGGACGGGCGCTGAAACGCTGAGAAGAGGATGGTGCTTACTATGATTCTCGTCAATGACCTACGTCTGGAGACTGTACGTACGACATGCGGATTTGCGGTGGGTGGAACCGGCGACTTGCCTTGCGTTCGGGGTCCACGTTATCCTTTCCTCCTCACCCCCACCTGTTACCAGCGAATAACCTAGTCTACGCATCTGCATACCACTTAGACAAGTTCTTGGATACCAATCATAGACGTGCAGTATCACACCTATCGTCGTTCAGTCTGGACTGCAATCAGTCGGTAGCCCTTCTCCACACACAAGTCACGCATCACCCGAGGATATCATCGGGAACAGCACCTAGTTGTACAGCATGGAAGGTGACGCGTCCTCATCATCAGGACCATGGCGGTTTGCGCAGTGCTTCGGCGACAAGGGCGAAGTAGATGACATCACAGAAGGTGAGTCTTTCGCGCCACCGACGGTAACAACATGTACATTTACCATCATCTTGCTGCATTACTTGCGACACTGCTTACAACTCTGATATCGACCCTTTAATCCTCTTTGGATAGCCGACATAATATCCACCGTCGAGTTCGATCATACCGGCGAGTACCTTGCCACTGGGGACAAGGGCGGTCGGGTGGTGCTCTTTGAGCGTAACGAGTCGGTGAGAGTGTTCTCTCGCTCATAGTTTTTCGATTGCGCTCGCACTCACCCTTCGACGTTGGGATTCATCATCTTTCTCGTCATTTAGAAGAAGGGCTGCGAGTACAAGTTCTACACCGAGTTCCAATCACATGAACCTGAATTCGACTACCTAAAGTCGCTCGAGATTGAGGAGAAGATCAATAAGATCAAATGGTGCAAGCGCCAGAACGCTGCTCATTTCCTCCTCTCCACGAATGGTTAGTAATATTACAAATCGACCGGCTGGATTGTTCGTGTTCCCGCGTTTCTTATCAGCGTCTCGCTTTCTTTCACGCGCCCCACAGATAAGACGATTAAGCTCTGGAAGGTGTTTGAGAAGAACCTAAAGGTTGTCGCGCAGAATAACCACCATGACGGGCAGAGTCCGTTACCGACACCCATTAGCCGCGCGGCCCTACGATTACCTCAGATGGCACCGCAAGACAACATTGTTGCTGCCGTGCCGCGGAAGATTTATCAGAACGCGCATGCATATCACATCAACAGCGTGTCCATCAACTCTGACGGTGAGACCTACCTGTCCGCGGATGACTTGCGCGTCAACCTGTGGAATTTGAACATCAGCGATCGGAGCTTTAGTGAGTTCTCAGCGCGCCAGGTTATTATCTCAGTAATTGATTTTGACTACTTTCTCCGTAGACATCGTCGACATTAAGCCCGTGAACATGGAGGAACTCACAGAAGTCATAACAGCGGCCGAGTTCCACCCGCTCCACTGCAACTGGTTCATGTACTCTAGTTCTAAGGGCACAATCAAGCTAGCGGATATGCGAGAACAGGCGCTCTGCGATAAACATGCTAAACGTGAGTCCAAACTTTCAAGATCTCATATTGTAATGAACGTTCATTGTACAACAATCCTACAGAGTTCGAAGAAGAGGAGGATCCGACGAACCGATCTTTCTTCTCTGAGATTATCTCTTCCATTTCCGATGTCTGCTTCAGCAGGGATGGGCGGTACATCCTTGCCAGGGACTATCTCTCACTGAAGATATGGGACGTGAACATGGAGAGCAAGCCGATCAAGACCATAAACATCCATGACCACCTCCGCGGAAAGCTCTGCGATCTTTATGAGAACGATTGCATCTTTGACAAGTTCGAATGTACCTTCAGCGGGGACGGAAAGTAGGTTGTGATTCATTACGGTACCCGACCTAAAGGCTGACGAGACTGCTTTCATCGCTCACATAGACAAGTGCTCACTGGATCATACCATAACTACTTCCGCATATATGATGCTCACGGGACGGGCGAAGTCGTTCTTCAAGCGGACAAGTCGGCTTTCAAGGCTAAGAAGATCGGTGGTGTTCCCGGAAAGAATGGTGCTAAGGGAAGCGGATTCCGCAAGGAAGGGATGAACTTGGACACCATCGACTTTAATAAGAAGATTCTACATGGAAGTTGGCACCCGAGGGAGAACACCATCGCTGTAAGTGAATATTACATGTGGCTATCCGCATGAGATGCTGATGACTATTTTATATGTCCCTCCAGATTGCGGCGACCAACAACCTCTTCTTATACAGTGCAGCATGAGTGCAGAAGTCTGACTCACATCATCGATCCTGGATGGATGCCCGTCCCGCCATGCCGTATTTTCATCCTATCCCAACCCTCCCCTCCTTTATCGGCGTCCCCCCTATCACTCACTTCCGGGCTGCTTTTCTCTTGATTGATTTCAGCGGACCCTCCCTCATCTTCCTCCTTCGGGCAATATCGGTTGTAGGTGCTGTCAGTCTTCTTTCTTGGTCTGCTGCCCCTTATATCGCACTCTCCCTCTGTCGCTATTTGCTTGTCGTGGTACATAAAGTGAAGGAAATTGAAATCAATGTGAAGGCTTGTGGTTCTTGCGACTATTGCCTTGTCATTCGTTCCTGGTTCCAGCTTGCGTCCCGCCTCTATCAATCTATGTCACTTAGAAAATAGGTAGCAAGACCAACAGCACAAAGTGCAATGATATAGGCAAAAGCGACAACTAATGCCGTTAGTATGATAAAAAGAGAGATATAGTTTATATCGCATCTAATACACCCCAGGGATGAACTTGTACGGCACACGACGGCAATATTCCTCCCAATCCTTCCCATACTTCTGTGCACACCTGAGCAGTACAAAAGCATCAGTCAGCTGCACAGGTAATGGGAAATAGCACACTCTTACCTCTCAAAGTCTCGGCTGCATCTATGGACGAGAACGACGAAGAAGAAGACGGAGTAGTAATATGGGATGATGGAACTGAAACCGGCGCTGAGTCCCCATGTCAAGGATTGGATCCAATCCGCCGAGTAATTCTAAACCGAGAGAGTGAGAGTCCAACAAGGTGAGACGTGATCACACCTTTGCATATGAGCGGCGAGAAACGACGTACGGGTTTACGAGCGAATGCCCACCATCCGGATGTCAGGAGTTTGTTGCTACATTAATGGAATTAGGTCAGCCGACTAAAGAGGATAAAGCAATGAAGGGAGGTGTGGTACACGTACCCATGAGCTGTCTGGATGAAGTTGGGGTTCTTGATGGTGGACCAGGGCCATTGAGGGAAGGTCATGCGTTCTTGGTACACGCCTTGCATCTGCATCTTGAAGTGGGATTTTTGAGCCATCGATGTATCAAAGCTATTCCCCCAAAAGGCATCGAGATTTGGGTCAGCAACGAGAACAATCGGCAAGAGTAAATGATGACTTGATTGAAACGTACATGTAGTGAGCAATCATCAAGGTTGAGTAAAGAGCGATATTGCCCCAGAGAGGGAACTTGTATGTGTCCGGATGGCGTCGGACCATGTAGAGCGTGGGGTAGCAGTAAGTCTATGAAGCATATGGTCAGCGCACAGGTAAGCAAATCCGTGGGGAAGATTGTATCACTCACGAAAGGCACGCCGGCAAAGTTCCAGAAGATGAGCATGAACCCGTCCTTCTCGTAGAACATGTCCCAGGTCTGGGGGATGCACTCCTCGCCTTTAGCGCATGCGTTGATGTACAGGCCAGTAGCGAGGACCATGAACGCCGCGTTCTATGGCACGGTGTATCAATTTTGAATGTCTATGGTCCAACCAAAGGATAATGCGCTTACTGCAGAGACATAGCCGTAATCCTCGTACTGCTTGCAAGCACCTCCAACGCAAATGTAGAACAGCAACACCCAAGGGATCCGAACCTCTTGGAACATCTTCAAATCCACATTTCCAATCCTCGGGTTCAACACCGCGCCCATGAAAAAGTCATAGATGAAGTTCCCAGACATGCGATGGGAGGTTCCCTGGTAGAGGGATACCCAATATGTGACGAGACTGAGACCGAAACCCCAGATGATGCTAACGGTCATGACGGGACCGAAGTTGTCGATGATGCCGGTGAGGCGGAGGATACCTGTAGTGTGCACGATGACGGATGCCACAAGGGTGGCGTACCAACACGCGAGGGCGTTACAGTTATAGGTAAGGGTCTTGTAGTTGAGAGACGGGACAGGAAGACCTTCTTGTTGATATCCCGGCATAATGAAGGCGAGGAGCAGTTGGAACACCATGAGACCGACGTAGAATGAAACACTCCAGGTGTTAGGTGCGGCATCCTAGGGTGTTTCCATCCATTTTCGTGAGATGTGTTTTGTCACTCAAAAAAAAAAATTGCTTTGGGCTTACATTTCGAACGTGGTCCCACATTCTGCCTAGGAAAGGCAATATGTCCGTTATACCAGTAGGATGTACGAGTGCACCGTCATAGAACCAGAGGCAGATCCAGAGGTAGTACATGATCGGGGGGAAGATGGTGATCATGATGGACACCCCAATTGGGCCACCAAACTCATATCTTAAAGAAAGGCGTATACATATCAGCTACCAGCGTCTTCATCAAAGTCGCATATGAAAAGACGCGTTATGACCCACGTAGTGTGAACTTCAAGTTTTCGATCGGCCTCCCGACCCACTTTTGAGATTTCAGATTTCGTGGCAGGCGTCGACTTGCCATTTACAGGACGCTTGCGAAGGTCACCGTTGGTACCGTTGGTGCCGTTGCCATTGACGTGAGACGACTTGGACATGGCGGCGGGGAGGTGAAGAGCGACACAAATGATGGACAGGATGTTCAATTTATGGGATGGTACGACACAACAAAAAAAAAAAACCCAGCCACTTCAGGGACGCGCAACTGACCAACCAGGGTCCACAGCACGTTTTTGTTTCCCTCTCCTTGCCGTCAGCTCAGCCAAGCTAGCCGAAGCTCAATTAGCTGAGCGCCGTGGTCAGCCCAGCTGGCTGAACCCTTCAGTCAACTAGACGAGACTTCGGACCTATGACGGCGGCAGCAAATGCACCAACACCCGACGAGATGTAGACTGCATTGGCAACGGCGAGAATTAGCCAGGATCAGCTGGACGCTGTAGCTGATGTCGACTGAGGCCGGTCAGCCAAGCCAGCTTCGGATGGTAACACTATCATCAACCGCTAAACCTCCAACTCGTCGACGTCGGGGATGGCCATTCTCGAGTGACTATCGAACCAGATCTGGCCTGGCCCGTGAACGCATGCAAAAATCATTCAAGCAGTACCAATCCTGCTTTCGAACACGGCCTATGACAAGGGAGATGGTCGGGCACTGTCCCGATATGCGTATGCAGTCACTCTCTGTTGTGCGCTTTTCAACTTCTGAAGCACTCTTCTCCATCACCAACTTCCGTCAAGCGGCAGCCAATCTCGATATGACAGAGAGGACTACAGCCATCGACTGCGGCGCACATATTTAGAAAATGAAATAGAGTCTTCTATTATCGCTAAAACCTACAACGGAATATGGAGACCCTTTGGGATGCGCAGCCCCTCAGGGATACGTATATCATCGACATGACCTTTCAACACCTGCACAGCCTCATCAATCGCTGATTTCTTCAAACCAAACTTCTTCTTTCTGGGATTTCCAATGTAATCGAGAATCCGCATGTCTTCCGCGACCACGTTCGAATGAGCAGTAGGACCTGACGCGTGATGATCTGGAATCTGCCCTGCACTCCCCAAAACGTCTTCAAAATTGACCTCCGGGACTGTAAACACATCCTCATTTATGATCGATTTGTGGAAGGCGGGATTAGGCCGAATGATCTGACTGATGCCTTCGTCCAGTGACACAAACTCCCCTTGACCTCCTACCGAATTTTTGGCTCTGGACCAGACGCTGTTCTTGCCTGTTAGGCGATGGTCGATAGCTACTGCTCCGGTACCGACGGCTAGGGCGCCACCCAAAGAGCCGGCTGCGGTAACGACTCCCTCTTCCGCTGAGAGACACCCCCCTTGCCACTTCCAACAGTGATCACTGATAAATTAATGGAGAGGTAAGTTCATGGAATAATCAATTTATCAACCACACGTACTTCAATGTGGGCGCGGTACAGACGGCGTCAATTCCAATGAAGACAATAACGGCCAGCGTCACACGGATACTATACATTGACGATAAAATGGAAAAGGGAGGAAGGGAGTCGTGGTTGAAAGGAAGTGACTGCCTGACGGGATTAAAGGTGATAAGCGAAGGGAGCCGCATATCTTATATTTGTTTCAGATAAGCATCCATCGTAGCGGCGGCAAGCGCCAGTCCCCGATTCTACTATCCTGACTCACTCGGGCTCGCCTACGGCTCGCCCTCGTGATTTGATAGTAGATGTAAAATGGTCTTTTGGTTTGTAATCTTAGTTTGCCCACTGGATATTGTAAGCTTGTGATGAGGCCATCACTCCAAGAAATGCCTTCTGTATTACTTTATTCCCATCAAAGAGAGTTAACAAACTACAGGCGGAATTCTGGCCCTCGGCCCTTGTCTCCACCTTAATGATGTCATCATGCTTTTGTGCAGCAAACTTTGAAGACACACAACAAGTCATCCCAAGCAGAATGTAGTAAAGCTTCATTGAGTCTCATGCAGCATATGATTATCACTGAGTAACTTATAGAGGCAACCTTGCCCTTTTGGTTTGCTTTCTGGGAGGTGTAACCATTTGCAACTGGGCATATGTACAGGCAGGCGAAATAATTGAGAGGGTAGCTCCCACAACACCTCTCAAGCTCCACAGACAATATATTTGCGAGACCCATTCGAAAGCACTCTCTTAAACTAGAGACCTAATTTCGAGAGTCACGGGGAACCGGGTTTAACGGACGTTTCGACCGCTGACACTACGGTCTGACAAAACCCTCTCTACTACGTAGAATCGGGGAACGCCGCCTAGGAAATCGCCTAAAGGCTGTATACTAGGACGGGACGACTTCGGGAATAGGGAAAGCTGGCTACAGCAGACTAAACGATTGCTTGAGCTTGTAGCGACTGCCCTGTTTGCGCCCTCTCGACATGGATCAATGATGGCGGTAACTCAGATGATCCTGTTTGATAGTATAGAGTGTCTGGTGTTATCTATTTCACCATTTAACTCGGCTCTGATCGATAGCGCTGGCCAAGCAGCAAATCCGCCTTCGTTTCCCAGACAGAAGTTTCCTAATTCGCCTCCATACACCACACCAAGTCTACCTAACGGGAGTGATTCGATGCGGCTAATTTTGTCAAACGCAGCTGACTCGAAGACTGCTAGCGCAACCTACTTCAGAGAGCTCTACTCGGCGCTCTTTCGTGAGGGGCTCTCAGATCGTACAGTAATCTCCGGAGGCAGCCTCGATGAGTGAGAGAACGTGTACACATTTTAGGTCTTATAAACGATCTGTGTACCAACACTCCACTGAAGCCAGCTGTTGACCAATGAATGGTCGACGCAGAAATGAAACACGGCATCTCGGTGAGATAGGGTTGTCGGCCACCAACTAGGTTTTGGCGCGCTGCATTGCACTGTCGATCACCAAGCTGATAAGCTGGTCGTAGTCGATCCCGTTCACTTTAGCCGTCACTGGGAGAGGGGAGTAACCCTCCGTTAAGCCAGGTATCGGGTTGATCTAACATGATATGAATTTAAAGGGGTTGGGCCCGATCAGACCTTACTCTAATTAGAATACTAAGGTGCATACCTCGATCACAGACGGCTGTCCGTCTGGTCCCTGGCGGTCAAACCTGATATCTACCCGGCCAAGGTCACGACAGCCTAGTGCTCCGTAGGCAGCAAGAGCCGTCTCGCAAGCTTTGGCGGTAAGGGGCTCGCTCAAGTCGGTCGCAGTATCACAATGGTATGGCCACAAATCCCGGCTTGTCATCTTCCTCTCAAAGGACTGAAAGTCTTCGTCCGTGTCCCTCGCGTGACCCCCATACTTCCATTCCCTCACACCAATCACGCGCGCCTCTGAACCTGTACCCAGGATGGATATAGTCATGTCGTTCCCGGAAAGGAAGCTTTCAATAAGGATATCTTGTTCCGGGAAGCGCGCTCGAAGGCTCCGTACCACCGGTTCGAGATCAGATGCGGACGTGACCTTGCTCGCTTTGGAGATCCCCTTGCTGCTCCCTTCGTCTGTGGGTTTAACGAAGAGCGGAAATTGAGCGAGAGCTTTCGAATGTGGTGACGCTGAAATGGCCGACTGTGCCGGTGTTGGATCTACCAATAGAGGCGACGAATCTAACGACTTGACGATCGCATATGGGGCAGTCCGAATCCCATGATACCCTAGGACTATCTTTCTTCGGAGTCTTCATTAAGTCGACGACAGCATCGAGACCACGAAATAACGCGCTGACCTTCGCAAGTGCTTTGTCGTGGACTTTGGCGATCGTGGCCGAGTCCGAGAAGGTAAAGTTAATCGCTGAAAGTTATTATGTCGGCAGGCATCCGACGAACTAATGGCGGGAGTGCTCACCGAAGGCTTCCAGCAAAGCTGGCACCCGCGATTCGTGCCCAGCTGAACAGGCTTGCCATCCTTTGGATATGTTAAATACCAGATCCCATCCGGGAGATGGGCTCTGTGCCAGCCTTTTCACTAGAACCTGGATATCTCCAACCATGTCTACTTCGTGCCCGAGCTTTCGCAACGTCTCAGAAATGCTGTCGATGGAGGCATCTGCTAACCGAGAACAATCTTCGTACGAATAACCTTGTGCCATGCATGCACTTTGTCGCTCGAATGTCATAGCGATCTTGAGTGGGGGCTGCTTGATTAACATACTTGGAGGCACGTTAAAGGGTCAAGTGAAGGATGATAAACAGGAAGATCTGATTGCCCTGTAACAACTAGAATAGGCGTGCAAACCTGACCGTTAAGTCCGATATCAATCGCAGCCCCAATTACAAAGCGTCAATAGTCTTGAGGGTTCGCCCATGACTCGACCTCAGGATTTCAGAGCCGAAGTAAATGGACATCCTGAACATATAATTTACATACCTGGATGTTCAAGTCGACCGCCGATAATACCGCTTCGTTCAACAGACCTCTCCAATAATGTAGTACCTTACCTTCGCTCGGGGAATTAAACTGGGTCTATAAGACTTCTAGGTCAGCGAGAGGAGGGCTCTGATCGTCGTGGCCCAGACTCCAGTGTTAACGGACGACCGTTACGGTCTGACGAACCTACGTAGAATCGAAAAGATCACAATACTAAGTCAAGATGGGTCCATGAGCACGAGGCATCCAGGTATCAGGACGGTACATCCCAAGTGAGCAAGACCTTTTGATTTTGATTAATACTTTTGCGAGAATGGGTGATTAGCATGGCTCACAATCCGCACTCTATTGACGCACCTACACCGCTTTGATATCACAGCTGATACACGACAATATAGGCCGGCCGTATGACATCATCGCGGTACACGACCTGCTCATCGTGGTTGGGACCCACTCCCACTAGCATTCCCACTTTCCCGATAACCTAGTGCACTATGAGATTCATGTTTTGTAAATGCTGTAAATGTGAGGCGAACCGAATTATAGCCTCCGGGAGCACCAGTCAGCGTTGTAGTGTCCGTATACAGTGGGTAACCCAACCCCAGCACTACCCTAGCCATCAGCACGGCCTTGTGACGTGAGCTGGACGGCTTCTGAGAAATATTGTAATCATCGGCTCTGAAATCAAGGATGAGCAGGACTGTGATTCGTAAATGCTATAGCATATGACTCACTTTGATGACACCGAAGTCGTATATATGCCCCGTCCGAATCTCATGAAATTCCTTCCGGGGGCGGTTCCAGCTCGATCAAGCTGAAATGACACGCGAATGATGGAGCACATGCTGCAATCTGACTCGTCGCAAAGTTGCGTCTTGTTGGGCGGGTCGCCAATGCAGCATCGTCTGAGTGTGCCGTGAAACACTTTCCGCTCGTCGAGCTGCTGTTGTCCCAGCTGTTGCTCTAGCTGTAAGCTGACTGAAAGTTAGCAACTTTGGGCAACATCGAACAAAAGGCAATTCTGGCTCACCGGTATGCTTCATACGATCGTGAAAGCGCCACCGTAAGATCTATTGCGCATACGTTGACTACCGATGGACAGCCCTTTTGAAAATGTTTCCATCCATTCATAAAGAGTCTCTGAACTGAAGGAATGGAAAAAGTTGATGGCGCTCTCGAACTGCATCAGATTAAAACATTGAGGCTCACGCTCAAGGAATTCGGGTGAGCTAGAAAGGAATGGTCGGACAGCTTTAGACGGTTGGATCGGAGGCTGCTGTAGCGGCCTGAGAGTGACGAGAGATGCAGATAGGGATTGCGCAGGTCGAAGCAAGAGGGAATATTGTGGTTGTGCATGGAGGTCTAGATCTTTTGCCCAGTTCTCTGGAAGAGTCCCATAATATCCTCCATCACCACACATGATAACCCAGGTTGTAGTCCCATGCGGGGAACGAACCACGTTCTAGGGTGGAGGGGACGGCTTAGCTGCTGCAACGGCTCTCGGTAGTCGTTAAAATAGATAGATGGCGTACTGCAATAGTGCGTCCTGCCTGGATCGCAATCCGAAGCTTCGCCTTTAGCTCGAAAGCAAGATCATCCAAGTATATGCTGCCGGCCGCCTGATAGCAGAAGGAATCTACCGCTCCCAGACTGATGAACGGGATACTTGAAAGGCCGAACTTCGCTTCTACTTCGAGGACTGTTTCCGAAATCTTACGTTCCACTTGACAGAACGATGTCCTGCCGTTTCTAGTGACACCCCAATGTGCGTTTCCAGAACCGAGGCTTAAACGGTCAAGTATAGTGTCCGGTTTTTGGCGAATCATTTCCCAAAGACCCCGGGAGACGTCTCAAGTGTAAGTTAGAATCTCGGATCAAAGGAATAATGAGTTTATCACTGGCCGAAGTGATACTCACTTTGCTTCACTACACCTTGGGGGTCTTTCCATTTAATGTAATACCGACCGGAACTACCAAGTGAAAAGTCTAGAATACTCTCATGCGAGATTCCTCTAATCAGCGTAACAAGATCTTTCGGGATATTGTGGCTACAGCACTGGGTTAGCCTTCTGGTCACTAGCAGAATGAAAAAATAAGCTGGGCCAACTATGTTACGCGTTTAGCAGACTGTGCGATATACGACCCTCCACCTTCATATTCCCCCATGACGAACCGAAAGTGCGTTTGTGGAGCAGGCATGCGATCCCTAGAAAAGCCGCGAAAAGGAGTAGAAATTGGGTATTGGACACAGCTTTGCCTTTGTGGCAACCCAAGAGAAAGTGTATGGCATACTGAGGGTCCAAATCTGGACCGCTTTTGGTCGCTCCAAGTCATGATTTTTCGGCTTTTGAATGTCGGGCTTCTCGCACTACTAACACGTACCACTTGGCCGTGTTTTACCGGGTGTTTGTGGATTGCCTCACTGCTCCCTCATTTCAAAAGCTGTCAACTTCAGATTTTGCACAAACCTAGTACTGTATGATAGGAATGAGGGTGAAAATTTTGATCAAGAAATTCGAACGAGAGGGGGTTGAAGTGTGCATGCCGGTGCGCGAAAATCACTCAAAATCCACGAGTTTGACTTTAAACAGACGCGCCGGGCCACCCACAAGCACGATCTCTTAGCTTCTTCGCAGACAGATAGCTAGGCCTTTTGGTAAAGTGCTCGACAAATTTTCTGCACTATTGCTGCACTGGTCATCTTTTAGTGCGTCATCAGCATGGACGACCTTGCAGCATGACAACTCCTGCTTACTAATTGTACCCATTACATTATGCCAGTCCTTGTCCAAATGCGATTCAATTCACTTTGGTATCCCTCAAAGATGCAGCTCTACCCCTTCTGATCTTCTATCTCTATGCTCACAATGGAACCTGCTTGAACCAGTGTCCAGAAAGAACAACAGATTATCAATGCCCTAGCACACCTGCAGGATCAGTCTGACAATGCAAAGAAGCTAAATGTTGCTGCTGCAGCATGTCAGTTTAATATCTCAGAGCAGACTCTCCAGGATCATTGGAAGGGTCTTCATGAAACAGCCATTGCTGCCCATGCATCCAAACATCTTCTCAGCCCTGCCCAAGATGAGGTTCTGGTTGAGTGGTGTACCTTCCTTGGAATGATGGGTCTGGCCCCAGGCTGTGTGGAGATCATGGCTCAAGCTGCTGAGATTACTGGGAAACAACCTGGAGCTCACTGGTCCCAGCACTGGCTTAGGACAAAATCCAATTCAAGCATGCCACCCCCCTGGACCCAAAATGGGCATCATCATTCAATCATGCAACTATCAACAAACATTTTGCCAAGTTCAAGGAGGTCATGGAGAGGTATGAAATCCCTTGGGAGAATGTGTACAATATGGATGAGAAAGGCATCCAACTCAGAGGTGGTTGGAAGGGCAGCAGATGGAAGTATGTTTTCTCTCAATGGCAGCAATATAAAGCCAGGCAAAAAGGTGATAACCTTGAGCTTGTCACAATCATAGAGTGTGTCTCTGCAGGAGAAAATGCAGAGGCACTTCCACCAGGGTTCATGGTTAAACCAGGTGACACTGGACATTGGTGGAAGATTGATGTCATATTGTATTTACCCTCATCACCTATATTTGCCCTATGCGACTTCACACCAAGCAAGCACCCACTGATTTACATTCAACCTTGCAAAACACACCAAGTCCCCAAGTCAACATTTGTTATGTTTGTTCATTCTATCTGCATGCCTTGAAAAGACAACATTTCAACATGTGCAAATATTGACACACACAGAGAGGAAGTCACTGTTAACTGGGGTAATGTTCAAGTTCTATGTGTGTGCCAAGAAGCAAGTGTCCAGGTGAAGCCTGATTCCCACACATCAGGAAGCACCCCCTAAGAGTTTAACCACTCAGTGATCATTCACCATACAGTGATAGGAGCTGCTAATTGGATAGGAAGTTAGTGTTGGTTGAGGACAGCCTTCATTGAGCCTGAGGAGTCTGAGAAACCA